>PVIU01003175.1:0-50412 GCA_004026605.1 Ondatra zibethicus | reverse complement strand
AGGAAAATCTACTGGGCAACTGTCAAGCATATTTTTCAAAACTCAGATATGTTTGAGCACCTGAATTATTAGATTCACTTTACTAATTTTTTTTAAATTAGGAATCCCCCCACCCCCCAAGACAGGATATAACAACTCAGGCTGTCCTGGAACTCGATCTGTAGACCAGGCTGGCCTCGAACTCAGAGATCAACCTGCCTCTGCCTCCCAAAGGCACCACTACCACCTGTCAAAAAAATTTTTTTGAGACAAGTCTCACTGTATGTAGTGAGACCTCCAACTGACTAGCCTCAAACTCACAGAAATCTACCTGCTTCTGCCTCCCAAGTGTTGGGATTTAAGGCGGGTGCCACCGTAGGAATAGTATGAGCTATCACCGTTCTGTTTTGTGCGAGGGAACATACCCAGTTCCTCATGCACACTAGCCAACTTCTACCCGAGCTAAGCCCCAAACCACTGAAGCTTGCCTGCCCTTGGCCCTCCCTTTCATTAGTTCCTATAACTCTGGATCAGAGAACTGAAGAGAAGAAAACACTTTAGAAGTTACTTAGCTCATGACATCCACAGTCAGGAATAAAGCATTCATTGTTCCTGGAGGAAAGGGGTGAGCAGGGTTAAAGACAACCCAACCATTAAAATAGCTTAGCACCACGGCAGGGCAACCTGGCATTCTGCACTGGGACCATAGGAGGGGTGTCTTGAAGGCAAACCACACCCTCTGGAGGTTCCATCCTGTGGATATCCCAGTCCCCTGAAAGGCAGAAAGAATAAACTGAAGAGGTTCTTTGAGCCTCAAAAGCAGTTGCCTGGGAAGGCGTTTCCCCAGAGTTGGCACACAAAAGCTGTGGTCTGGGGGTGGGGGTACGGGGGTGCTCCATTCAAAATTGGCTGCATAGTTTGGCAGTGTCATCTGTTGGTATTGGTTTGCAAGACATGAAAGATGCAAGATTAAGAAGCCATGGAGAGCAAGCTGAGGACAGATACTGTGTAGCAGGGTTGGGTCCCTTCATTTCAAGAATCTGGCTTTGCCTAAACACACACATGCTGGGTTGGAGCTGTAGGAGCTCAGAATGTAGAAGGCCCTGGGTTTGACCTCCAGAACTGCCACACTAGGGAAAACAAAGGTCACCCACCTAGTGTGGGACAGATAACCATCTCATTCCACCCTTCAGAAAGCCCAGAAGGCCTATGGTAAAAATGACTGTAGCCAAGGGTGATTTTACAAGCTCTGGTGTCCATTTACAATCCTGCTTGCATTCCACGACAAAAGCCAACTGTGCTGCAGGTCCCTTAAACAGGGCTCTTCCCTTTGGAAGCGATCTAATTTTCGGGATGAATGTCCATCATTCGCGGTGTGTGGGGGGGAAGCAGTTGTGACCTCACTGGCAGAAGAGCATCAGGGAGGACCCCAGAGTCCACAGAAATGTTCAGGCAGACAGTGCCCTGAAGACACCATGACCTGACTTGGTCAAGTACCTTTTGAGCTGGGACCAGCTCTCTCCACAGAACGGCTCAGACAGGGGCCACTGGCTTTTTCCATATTGCACATTCTGGCTGTCCAGAATCCAGCTAGCTCTGTTACCTCTGCTGGCAGCAGCTGTATACATCTGTGGGCAGCAGCTGGGATGTTAGGCTATTTGGAAGTGTCAGCGAGGAAGTGCAACCAAACCGAGAATTGCCTTTAGAAAAATATGGAGTAAGTTGCCGCTAGACTAACAAAATGTCCAACCCATGCTGCAGCCTCCTGTGCCTGGAGCAGGGTGCCTTCTCCAGGGTGATCTTTCCTCAAGGCCCAGAACAAACAAGGAACCAAGGAAGTAATGTGCCTCCTGTGGCTCACATTACGGAACCACCTTTGAGCGCAGGGGTTACTGTACCAGTTGTCAAGGCCAGACCTGACCCTTTGCACAACTAGGCAAATTTGTTTTCTTTGGACAGCCGGCCACTCCTCCAGCCTGTCCATGTGGAATGGACATAGCAGAAAGTGGAAACTAAGCAGAGAGAATAACCCTAGGAGATGGTGATCTGTTCTGGATTTGCAGGGGTCCCAAGCATCTTGGGACGAGCTGATTAGGATGAGATGTGTCTCTAATCACAAACCTCCACCTGTGAGAAGGCGCCTGCTAGCCTGCACTGCCCGCTGTGGCTTCCTGGAAAGCTGGCCTTTGAATACTTTAGCTCAGGTTGGCTGGAACTCACTATACAGCCCAGGATGACATTGAACTCAAAGCAATCCTGTCTCAGACTTTTTTGTTTGATGTCCTCAAGACATCTCAGTTTTCTTCAAGCGCTCATGTGGATGAGTACTAGAAACTGAAGTTGTGTTTTCTGCAAAAGCAGCAAGTACTCTTAACCTGAGTGGTTTTTTTTTGTTTTTTTTTTTTTTTTTGAGTCATCTTTGCCTCAACCCATTGTCTCAAGTTAAGGCTCAATAATTCTCATTTTAAAGGTAAATGTCTTTGCATCACTGAATAAATTCAACAGATGGGGGGGCAGAAACGATGCTGGGTTACAAAGGTGGCTCAGAGGCTGGGTGCCTTTCCATTGGCTGCAGTTCAGTTCCCAGCACCAGTGTTGGCTAGCACCCATACTGGATGGCTTGCAACCACTTGTAACTAGCTCCGGGATCTGATACCCTCTTCTGGCCTCCAGGGACACTTGCATATATTTACACCAGCACATAAGCACATCAATTTGAAAACAACAACAAAAAATTCCTTCAAGCATAAATATAAAACTTTAAAAAATATTAAGGTGGTGTGTTTTGTGGTACAAGATTGTTCGGGCTCAACTTCGACAGAACAGCTCTGTAGGTTAGAATCCTACTTCTGGTAAGATTTCATCCCCCTTAGCAAGGGGAAAAGGAAAAGCGAGTAGCCGAGTTGGGGTCCTGTGACATTTCTGCCAGAGGAAAGTGAGAAGGGTAGTTACCTGCCTAGTGATGGGACACTGTGACCAAGCAGCATCTTTTCTTCATGTGACCTGAGCACAAATGCTTCATTTTACAGAGACTGAAAATGAGACTCCTAGCCAGTCTAGTTCCTGGTACCTAGTCCACGTGCCATTCCTGAGGCTATCTGAGCAGGTGGCCTAGTTAGTTCCGGCTCACTTTTGAAGCAAGGATGGACCCAGAAGCTTGGGACAAGGCCCTTTAAGAACTTGGGGTTTGTCACTAGCTAGCCTGACCAGGCCCTGCCTTGTGACTGTAGGGTCATCTTAGCTCCCATTCTTAGCTTTGGTGTCCTAGCTGTAAAACGCTGCGATGGAGAAAGGTCAAGTGAGGTCTTACAATGTCCCCACCACACCAGCTCACGGAGGAGCCAGAGTCCCCCCATTTCCTAACCTTTAGCACCCATCTTGTTTTGACCTCTGCCAGGGGCTTAGAAAAGTGCCCCCCCTTCTGGGGAACATCAGAATTAAGTCGGAAGGTCTGCACACTTCTTTACTGTTCTATGGAGAAGCCACTGTTCTTTACAACCCTCAAAGATCTATTTTATATTCTCCTGGGGACTGCCACTGTAGCTCTGTGGCATCCAAAAGATCCATCTGGAAAGCGGGCCAAGAGTAGACTTGGAACCATGGGCTGGTCTAGTCTCCTCTGTCTTTGGAGAACTGTCTCCCATCCCCATGCCGTCTGGGCTTTAGCAGGGATGCGTGGGAAACAGCTCAGAGAAAGTACAGCCCTCTCTCTGAGGAGTGCTTGTAGGGAAGGCAGGAGGGGAGGGAAGGGCATTCTTCCTGTGGATGGAGGAGGCACACAACCAGAGATGGGAAGGACTTCACAAACAGATCCATGTCCTTGTGTGCTGCAAAAGAAACCTCAGCCCACCCTGTGCGAGGACTCCAGTCAGACAAATACCCACAGTGAACGGTCTCATAGGATGTGTTTATATTTACATGGTACATTTTAAAGCAATGGCTACATTGGTCATACATATTAGAAACCATAAAAAAGTTAAGAACTAAAATGTACATCATACACTTGTATATATATATATATATGTATATTTTTACAGAGGTAAAAAGGCTTATAAAAATCAATACAACAGGGGTTTTAGTATACAGGTGAATGAATTATGCTTCAGGCACTTTAATTTGTTAATGTGAGCAAATAGCTTGGGCAGGGGGGAAGAGTCAGGGAAACTTCTGAACAGGAAATCTTTTGGCGAAGTTTTGTTTTTTTTTTTTTTTACCACAGATATAAAAATAAAATCTGAATAATTTCTCTCAAATGATTGACATCAGCATGGCAAAGCTGACTGGGAAAATACTCCACACCGTACAGCTGCAGTGTGGCAAGTGAACATATTTACATCAACGTCCCCATGGCTGTCTTTGTGCCCTTAACCGCTGCCTTCACAAACCAGAAACGGTGCACGGAGTAAGGTTTGCTAGCGTAACTCTTAAGAAGGGTGGAAATGAGCAAGGGGGGAGAGAAAGAAGGAAGAAT
Source organism: Ondatra zibethicus (assembly GCA_004026605.1). Lineage (NCBI taxonomy): Eukaryota > Metazoa > Chordata > Mammalia > Rodentia > Cricetidae > Ondatra > Ondatra zibethicus. The sequence goes on along the minus strand of PVIU01003175.1, from coordinate 45,962 downwards.
GGCAAAGGCAACCAACGCGAAGCAACCGGGTCCTTAGTGAAATAAATAGGGGCACTTGAACTGAGGTCTGAGGAAAGAGATTAGTGTTGTGCTTTGCAGATAGGTGCCTTGGAGAAAGGGCCTGAGGACAGACAGTTTCTCCACAGCACTGGAGGCTGGCTGGAGGCAGTCTAGCAGGTCTCCTGGCCTGGAGACCCCTCTGTCGGCAATGATGGTAGCTCTCTGCACCTTTTCTACAATAGATAGTCCCAACCAGTCATCCCAGCAAAGGAAAACATCTACCAACTAACTCAGAAGCATGCTCTAACTGACGACCCATCTATAGAACCAGACAGGCTGTCAAGGCCAGCGGAAGAACACATTGCCGCACCGGTAAGCACGGCTAGCATTTTCCCAGTGTGAACACCACACTGGAAAAAAGTCCTTTTCCTTGAAGACTGATATCCTGTGTGCAATAAAGGGAGAGAGAAATAGTAGAAGGGACTGAGCCTGCCTTCCGCTGGTGATTACCATGGAAGGATCTTGGTGGGAAGAACAGTCAGCGGCAACAAGCACGTCCCCGATGGTCCCCACGAAGTTCTGATTGTACTATGCTAGGTTTAGGTAACCATTTTCACTTTTCTTTTTTCTTTAAGATTTGGCTATTCCTTGCAACATACATAAAAAATAAATGTTCCTTTTCCTCCTCTAGCAAATTAGAAGCCTTTTATGTGGCTCAGCGACAGGTAGAATCAGTTGGTGATCTACCCTTATCTGTGCACCCCAAGCGGCAAGTGTGGTCGAGGAGCTGCAGGAGAAAAGAAGACACTTAGGCATCGGAAGGCTTTTTACATATGGCCTTGTTTTTTCCTAAGTATAAATGAATCGAGCCCCAAATTAAAACAAAGACGTCAAGCCTAAAACAAAATGCAAGGCACCACTAACTTATGGTACTTAAAATTCCCCCTGAATAATATAAAATAGTTGCAGGGGGCGGGGAGTGGCTATACTTTTATCTACCACAACTTCTAGTGTTTTTCAACCGGAACTTGATCGCAGAACACTGGTTTGTGTTTGAATAAATGTATTTGGTTTGCGAAACAATGAGGAAAATTTATTTCATTGATGTGTTATTCTAATATTGCTAAGGTTTTTAGAAGTGGCAACACAATTCTAAAAAAAGTTCTATTTTAGGGGTAAACTGGGCAGGCTCATAAAAACCCAAAATCCCCTTTCTAACCCTGGTCTAAGAGGATGCAATGCAATTTGAGGAATTTTTCCTGATTCTCACAAGTTAATCTGAAGTTAAGGCTCAATTCTCAAGTCATTTTAAAGGTAACTGCTTTGCATCAGTGAATGACTTCAACAGGTGGGAGAGGGGCAGAAGATGATGACAGGCGAAAGACAGAAATCGCAGTAGCTGCAGGCGATTTGGCTTTCGGAGTTAAAGCCCTATTGTTTAGTTATTCCACTCACCTCCCGAAATTACAACACACTGCAGGTTATAATACTTATGGTAGGGTCTCACCATTCGGTCACATCTCCGACGACGAACCTGTGCTTGTTAGCCACAGGCAAGTCCGACTGCGGAGGAAAAATCAACTCTTAAACCCCTCCGAATCTAAGTTTCTACTGCAGGTTCCTTAGAACTGGAAGAAGTGGGGAGGCGGGACAGGAAATCACATGGATAAGACTGCGAGATCACTGGCTGATAACATACACGAGTCTATGCAGAAGGCTCCTCTCCTCAGAACATTGCTAGCGAATGGGTATGTGGCTGACACAGGAGTGGTAGATTCCCCAGGTTTGGAATGATGTTGTAAGGGACCAGGAAGGCCTGGGGAGAAGTGGGGTGGGGGTGGGGTATGCAAGAGACAAGTTCCCTGTGGCTGTGGAGGGAAGAGGGGGAAAGCGGGAAACTGAGTCACACAGCGGCTTTGTGCTTCCCGCCGCAGCACCTGCACATCACTCCACAGTGATAACAGGCCCGAAGGGGAAGGTAACAGCACATACAGGGGGCCAGGAAGGACAAGGCGATTAATGCCAACCACCGGAGGCAAAAGTTCTCGTCGCTAGTGTCGCACGAGCAAGGGTCCGTGTAGTCTCCCTCAGGGTCCGACATACAGTGGTAGAGCATGCTGTCCGCACACCACATACAGCTCACGCGGCGGATACAAGTTCTCACGGCATCTGGTGCATCCTGGCAGTGGCCCCTCCGGTTCTCCTCGTGGTTGAACATGTCCCTGCAATACACACACCGTGAGCGCTCGCCATCCTCCTTGCGCCGCCGGGACTTGCCCCTGGCTGGCTGCGTCTTGATCACGCTGCTACCACGACCTTTAGGATCCTCGCCGAAGCCAAAGTCTGTGGAGTCCACATAGGGGTAATTGTAGTCGTGTTTGGACACCTCGCCCTTGGCAAAGCGCACATAGGAGTCCGCGTCCTCTGCGGTATCCAGATATTTGTTGCGCACTGGCGCGTGCCGGTAATCCTCATAGCCGCTGGTCATCCAGATCCTCTCTCTAGGATTGATGCGTACAATTTCCTCATCGTCCTCTGGGAAGGTGACCTGGGGGTAGGACCTCGGCAGCCGCTGTCCAGGGAAAAACCAGATATTGTTACAGCCCGAGGCTCCATGGTCAGCCGTCAAAGAAAGATCTACCAGCCCTTCCTTCCTTCCTTCAAGGATTCGGAGAAGAGCTGACAACCTTTTGCGGACAGCTTGTCATTCACTCCCAGATGCTTTTTACATTGTAAGCCTCAATTATGAGCAGAGCCCCGCAATTCTGCTGTTTTCGTTGGAAGGTTTGCCCCCCCCCCAGAGCAGTTTGAGCTCACCTGTTAAATTCTTGCTGAGCAAGTAGGAAGCCCTGAAGTTAATCAATTCCCAACATCCCATAGACCAGGTGCCGAGACCACCCCTTTAACCCCTGCAGTTGGGAGGTGGAGGCAGGAGATCAGTACATTCAAGGACTACAAAGTGAGTTCTTTGCTAGCTTGGGCTACAGAGTCTGGCTCATAAAGGAGTACAGTTGGGTGAGCCCAGCATTCCCATGTAGAGGAAAAAGAGGCCCTGCCTTACAATCCTCACCGCCTGTCCCTGAGATCAGCTGCACTCAGGGTTCCCTGTGCTGAGCAGGAACAGGGCACAGCAATTCTGCACATTTTTATATAGTGTGGCAGATGCTTATTTATTTAGAGGCGGGCTCTTTTTTTCTTTTCTTTTGAAACAGAGTTTCTCTCTCCTGGAACTTGCTTTGTAGACCAGGCTGGCCTTGAACTCACAGAGATCTGTTTGCTTCAGCCTGGGATTAAAGCCACCACTCCCTGGGATGGGGGTGGGGAGAAAAAAAAGTACAAAGTCCACTAGCCTGTGTTGTAACTGTTATCTGATTGAAATCATTGATGTGCAAATGTGAGAAAGATAAGAAGATTTCAGATAGGAATCCTACAAGCATCCTTGATGGTTAATCTCAATGATCAACTTGCTGAGTCACTAGCAGGGGATAACCTGCAAGGTAATTGAGGAGACACACCTACTGTAGGGCTGGAATCCTGGACTGTATATAAAGGCAAAGGTGAGGTAGGCGCAGGCATTCTCCTGGCTGTTGATTGGCCAGGTGCCTAGAGCTCCTGCTGCCGTGACTATCCACCATGATGACTATCTACCACTCTTAGGCAGAACCCACCCCCCCTGCATGCCACCCCTGCAAAGTATTTGAATCACACAACAACCACCTCCCAAGCACTGGGATTGCAGTTCTGGTTTAAAATTGAATATTTTGTTGTTGAGACTTTTTTTTCATTTGTTAAGACGGGATCTCACTTTTAGCGCAAACTGGTCTGGGACTCACCATGTAGCCCATGCTGGCCTACCTCAGCCTCCCAAATTCAGTACTACAGGTTTATGCCACCACGTCCAGTTCAGAAAACAAAGACAAACAACAACAAAAAAACCCCACTTTGATGTTAAAATATTAGGAAGCGCATAATAAAAACCATCTTAAAACAGCAACAAAAATGAAGCAAAATCTCACTGCCTAAAAATGAAGCAAAATCTCACTGCCTAGTACTTGCGTCTTTTCATTTCAAATCAGCCAATGTGAGATTCCCCTCTGTATGCTGTGAATACCACTGATTAATAAAGAACTGCTTTGTACCTATGGCAGGGCAGAACAGAACCAGGCGGGGAAAGCTGGACTGAATGCTGGGAGAAAGAAGGCGGAGTCAGGAGAACACCATGTAGTCCTGCCAGAGACAGATGAGGGAACTTTAGCTGGTAAGCCACAGTCTCATGGCGATACACAGATTAATGGAGATGGGTTAATTTAAGATATGAGTTAGCCAGAAATACGCTTAAGTTATTGGCCAAACAGTATTGCAAATAATATGGCGTCTGTGTGGTTATTTTGGGGCTGAGTAGCTGAGAACAAACAAGCAGCTTCCTACTACAAGCCACATAATCCACAGGGGCACCAATCTATTCCCCATGATTTGGGAAGTTGTTTCACAAAAGAGCCACTCAGTACATATGTGTTAAATTATTGAATTCAGACTGCAGTTACATCTCCCTGAGCAAGACTGGGCCTGCAGCCCGCATGCCAGGGGTGTAGACCAAGTCTATAGTGTTCCTTGACTGGGCCCTGTGCTTTCACAGCAAGGTCCTTTGGATGGAGAAACAGAGGGAATTCCGCACCCTGTCCAAGTACTACGTGGGCCTGGACCTCCTTCTCCCAGGCACCCCACAGCTCTATCACATTCTCATCTGTAAACCAGGGATGCTGATGCCCTGCCTCATGGGGTGATCTGGATAAAAGCAGACAGAGCACAGACAGGGTGAGTGAGGCAAGGTGCTACCGCCCAAACTTCCACCATGGCTGTGGGTAAAGCAGGGGAGAAGTGGCTTGGGCTGGGGAAGAGGGAGAAGGCCAATGCAGAGCTGTCCTTATGTTTCCAGGGGAATGAAGTCCCCTGCTCACCTGGTCGGGGTGGTAATGGTCCACAGGGTATGGGTCAAGGGTATAAATCCTCCGGTGCTCACATGACGTGGGGGAGGAGATTGTCCTCGTATGCTGCTCCCTCTTCTGAGAGGAATTAGAAGAACTGTCTGTAGCTGTCTGTTTGGAGAGAAGCAATGAAGATTTCATTAAAACAAAACAAAACAAAAACCCAACAAGGCCTGCCAGATGGTTCGGCAAGTGGAAGTGCTAACTGTGCAAGCCTTGGCCACCTGACTTTACTTCCTAGGACCTACAGTACAAGAAGAGACTTCTAAAAGATGTCCTCTGACTTCCACATTTGCCATGGCACACACAAGTACATACAAACAAGCATGAACACACTCATGCTCACATACACAAGTAAACAAGGACAAATCATACAAGGTCTTCTATGCACTATCCAAACACCACCTGTTTCCTGGCTAGGGCATCTTCCTGGACCTTCCAATCCCTCTTTAAGGATTCATTCCTTTATTCATATCTGGGATAGGGTCTGGTTATGGAGCCTCGGCTGGCCTGGAACTCAGGCCTACCTTTGCCTCCCCAATGCTGGACCTAAGGTGTATGTTGGGGGCTGGAGAAATGGCCCAGTGGTGAAGCACACTTTCAGTTTCTGCAGAAGACGCAGGTCCGACTCTTAGCGCCCATATCAGATAGCACCACTGGCTGTAACTCCAATTCCAGGGGATCTGATGCCCTCTTCTGGCCTCTATGGACATTCTCATGCATGTGGCACAAGTGCAAACAAGGCACATGTACGTACACACAAAATACACATACATATACTTAAAAATAGCTAGGTAGGATGCATTGATGGGATTTCTGGGGAGAGAAGCAGGAAAAAGAATCTAGGCACGCAGGGACACAAGGAGACACAGAGTGGAAACAGGAGGTGCAAGATGGAAGAGAGGTACCACCATGTGATGCAATGTAGACTAATATAAATGGGCTAATGTGAGTATAAGAGCTAGTTAGGAACAAGCCTAAGCTATCAGACAAGCTTCCTTCCATAATTAATAAGAAGTCTTCTTGTCTTTATTTATGAGATGGTGGCCCAAAGAAAACTCTTGACTACAACCTCCCAAGTGCTGGGATCAGAGGTATGGACCAACACTCATGGTTTTCCAGTAATGAGTGTAATGGTCTGTCCTGTCCCTTTAAGAGACAAGCCCCACCCACTCCCCACTCCCACCGAGGCAAGCAGATCTTCCTTCCTCCTTTCCTTTCTAGCCTGAGCTCCTTCTTTTCCGGCTCTCTCGTGAAAAGGTAGCTTCTCCTCTCTTCTCCCCGCACCCTCTGTTTCTCTTTCTCTCTGTTCTTCCCCCCTTTCCCCTCCATAACCCACTAAATAAATACCCACTTTCTCTGCATGGTGTGCCTATCTTTCTCTGTCTCTCACCCACCATGGCTCCTTGTGGGACTGGCTGCCCCGCTGCCCCTTATGGCTCGTTGCCTGCTGCTGCCCCTCAGGGAACAGCGCCGTTTTATTTTTACCATTACAATGAGTTTATCTTAGACATGCCAAGGACCATCTGTCTCAACATGTAGTTAGCTCAATAGGCAGAGAGGCCCAGAAGCAAGGCCTGGGAAAGACAAGTTGGTTTTCTAAGTACAAAAACAATACTGGGCCATGGCAAAAGGGCTACAGACGGTTCCCACTATCCCCTCGGGTGTGACTGAGCACAGGTGCTGTGACCTGGGTTGCCAGGCACCATGACAAGAAGAGGAGATGTACCTTAAGTGGAAAGAAAAGCCCGTTCCCTCACCCCGCCCCTTTGGAAACAGGGTTTGTCTAAGTAGCCCTGGCTGTCCTTGAACTCATGAGACTGACCTGCCTCTTCCTGGTGAGTACTCACAGCTTAATGGGCCACCCTTGTGGGATCTTGGAAGCTAAGAATGCTTAGAGAGACACAGGACAATGGAGGCCTATCCTGTGGGGTTTCAAAGGGTAGCAAAGGCAACATTGAGATTTGATGGTAGGGAGTGTAAGCGTGATACTTTGATTAAAAAAAAAAATGTGTGCGTGCTGATGATCCGGTGTTGAAGAATCAACAGTGACTAACAAGATCAATACTACTGACGGGTTAGCATTGGGATGCTGGGAGAGCTGGGGCCAGAAACCCCACTGTGACCAATGAAAGATCAGTAAGTACCACTGAAGTAAGGTCTTCTGCGCTTCTTTGAGACAACAAAAAACGATTTCTTCACAGTGAGTGCAAAGAGCTGCTCCAGGGGAGGCAGGCTGTATTTTGCATTTGCAGTAGAACTTGGCAAATAGTATGTTAAGTGTTGTTCAGGTAGAACTGGTTTCGAAGGCGTGAGTTTGTCATACAGGGTTGCTGAAGCTTGGTACGTCAGGTAAGCGTCAGAGAGGCCACTGGTGCGATGGAGGCCCCTGGATATCAGAGATGGATGCCAGGAGAGCAGTTGGTATTAGGGGAGCCAGCTTAAACCTATGAGACAAGCTTTGCTTGCTGCTGATGGCGGAGCTGGAGAAGTGGGACTCCCCAAGCCTGTTAGAGCCAGAAGACTACACAATGCGTGAGCTCCAGTTGCCAGAGAGTGAGCTACAGGATTTCTAACTTACACTGCTGGGTTTTGTTTTTGTTTTGATCTAATCATTTTTATGGCCTGGTTCTTCCTTTTTTGAATAAGTAGGAAACTTTTTAGTTTTACAGGATCCCAGAGTTAAGAGGCTTTGGCTTTTTATAGCTGTAGTGTATTCTGTACTGTGATACTAAAACAAGAACTTGAGACAAGGTTATGTTTTAAAGGGACGTGTTTCTGTGTTGGGCCGACAATGGTAGAGTGTCCTAGTCAGCTGTAACTGTCAACTTTATAGGCCAGTCACCTGAAAAAGGCACCTCATTTGAGGGACTGTCCACATTGGACTGGCTGTGACCACGAATGTGGGGGACCTGTTAACTGAAAGAGGAGGGCGCAGCCTACTGTGGGCGACACTGTTCTCTGATCAGGTGAGCCTGTGAGGAAGTCAGCAAACAGTACTCCTTTGTGGTTTTCCTCCTTTAAATTCTGCTTCTATATTCCCTCCCAGATTTCGCCCAGTGATGGACTGTGATCAGGAAGTGAGAGCCAAATAAATCTCTCCACCATCTAAACTGAATGCGTTCGTGGCACTTATCACAGCCGTGGAAGGGAACTAGAACAGAGGGAACGCAAGAGCAATGAGGAAGGTCAAAATTTAGTCCAAGTCTGTGCTATCAGATAAATCTTGCTAAGTGGTGATACGACAGAGACGTGTACCTCAGAACAGGTTCACCTATTATCCCGTGGGTGCCCGAGTGAAGGGAAAGTGCCACACAAAGCAGGCGTACATGCATGAGTAGGAAAGACCCTTAAGTATCCCGCTGACTCGTGTCAACGTCAACTCCAAAACCTGACCATCAAGGCTGTTTTTAATCTGCCTTGCTGTTGAGGAGGTTCACTGAACAAATATTGGAGCTCTCTAATTCCTCTGGGACTGGAACCCGAACACTTAGGAGAGGCAGCTTTGGCAACAGGCTCCCCAGTGAGCAGAGGCAGCAAGGTCAAAACCACTTCATTCACGCCTCTGGCTCTATCCAGGGAAGCTGCCACTGGGTACAGGAGCCTCCTTAATGCAGGAAGCACAGCCCCAGTCACCTGCACATGTGACTTTGTCAATACCCATTTAGTAAAACGATATTTGATGAAGATATGCACAGCCCACAGAGGCACCACCGCAGGGGGATAGTATGCTAACAAGATTAGGATCCCCCACCCCCAGGTAGGCTGGATCTGAGTGACTCCATTAGTTAGTAAGTAGAAGTTGACCTCTTAACTCCAGTTTTTACCTGTAAAATGGGGCTAAAATCTTCAAGGTTATTTAAAGAAATGAAACAAGGCTTACAATGTCAGTATTAGTTATTTTTCTACTGCTGTGATAGACATGGGGACCAAGGCAACTTATAAAAAACAAGAAGAGCCTAGAGCTCACATCTCAAACTGAAATCAGGACAGAGAGACCAAGTGCCTCTTGAGACCCTCAGCAGAGCCATACCTCCGACGACGTCACAAACTTCCCACCAACTGGGGACCAAGTATTCGAAAGCCTGACAATTATAGGGGATTTCTTATTTGAAGCACCCCATTCCACTTCCTGCCTTCCATAGACTCACAGCCATATCATAACGCAAAATGCATACAGTCCAACTTCAGAACTCCCCAGTCTTTTGGTCTTAACGCTGTTTGAAACTCTGAATTTTAAGTCGGGTGGTGGTGTCACATACTTTTAATCACAGCACTTGAGAGGCAGAGGCAGACAGATGTCTGTGAGTTCGAGGCCAGCCTGATCTACAGCGTGAGTTCCAGGACAGTTCAGGGCTGTGCAGAGAGACACTATCTCAAAACAAAACCACAAAAGTCCAAAGTTCAAATCTCTTCCAATCAAGGCAATCCCTTAACTGTTATTCACCGTAAAATCAAAAGCAAATTACACACTTCCGACATACAACGGCATAGAACATACATCACTCTTGGGGTTAGAGCATGGTGAGGGAGGACTGGACCAAACCACGATCCAAATTCAGCAGTACAAATTCTCGTAGCTTTATGTTCAGTGTCAGGCCTCCGTTTTCCATCTCCGCTGGCTGCAACACACGTCTCTCCCGGGTAGGCTCTACCCTCTGCGTGCAGCTCCCCCATGGCTCTGGCAAGGCTAACATCTTCGGTTCTCCAATATGATTTTGTTTTTAGAGCTTTGCACAATGGCCTCTCAGGGTTTCTTGCCCTCTAAGGTCCTTCGTGGCTCTCCTTGACCACAGAGGAAGATTCCACAACCCCTTTACTCCTGTACATCCTGCAGGACTCTTAAGGCCAGAAGCATGCGGACAACACAGTCAAGTGCGGCTGCCTGCCTGGGACAGAACCTGGGCCCCTGGGTTCACATCTGCAGTGATGTTCCTTTGTTGCCTTCTTAAAACTAATTTATGTATGTATATGAGTACTTTATTTGCATGGATGACTTCCAGATAGAAGTGGGCATCAAACAGAAGAGGGCATCAGACCTCATTATTGGTAGTTTTGAGCCACTATGTGGTTGCCGGGACTTGAACTCAAGACTTCTGAAGATCAGGCAATGCTCTTAATGGCCGAGCCATCTCTCCAGCCCCCATTTGTTGCCCTTTAGGAACAGAAGTTCCTTGGCTTTTTCCTTTCACAAATTAGAAGCACCTGCCTTTTGCTCCGCTGCAGATGAGGCTTCTATGTGCACCTGCCTTTTGCTCCACTGCAGATCAGTGTTCTATGTGCACCTGCCCTTTGCTCCGCTGCAGATCAGACCTCTGTGTGCACCTGCCCTTTGCTCCGCTGCGGATCAGACCTCTGTGTGCACCTGCCTTTTGCTCCGCTGCAGATCAGACCTCTGTGTGCACCTACCCTTTGCTCCGCTGCAGATCAGACCTCTGTGTGCACCTGCCCTTTGCTCCGCTGCGGATCAGACCTCTGTGTGCACCTGCCTTTTGCTCTGCTGCAGATCAGGGTTCTATGTGCACCTGCCCTTTGCTCCGCTGCAGATCAGACCTCTGTGTGCACCTACCCTTTGCTCCACGCAGATCAGACCTCTGTGTGCACCTGCCCTTTGCTCCGCTGCAGATCAGACCTCTGTGTGCACCTGCCCTTTGCTCCGCTGCGGATCAGACCTCTGTGTGCACCTGCCCTTTGCTCCGCTGCGGATCAGACCTCTGTGTGCACCTGCCCTTTGCTCCGCTGCAGATCAGGCCTCAATGAATCTTGTTTCTTTCAGCACGTGCCTTCCTCTTTTCCCCACGTGTATTTTTGCATTTCTTTCTGCCCATTTGATCATTTTTAATTGTACACCTGCCTAAGAGTGATTATGAGTGACCAAACGACAGAGTCAGCATTAGGCTGTTTTGCAATCTCTTTCGCCAAAGAATTAGTCTATTACTTTAACTTTAGCCTCAGGCAAGTTCTTCAGACAGTGGCATAAAGCAGCTGCATTCTTTGCCAAAATATCCCGGGTCATCTCCAGTTCTCTTAATTTGGTTTTCTATTGCTACAAAGAGACACCACAGCCATGGCAACTCTTATAAAAGAAAACATTTAATTGGGGCTGGCTTACAGTTTAGAAGTTTAGTTCATTATCATCATGGCATGCAGGCAGACACGGTGCTGGAGAAGGAGTTGGGAGCCCTATATCTTGATCCACAGGCAGCAGGAGACTGCCACACTAGGCCTAGCTTAAGCATGAGACCTCAAAGCCTGCTCCACAGTGACACACTTTCTCTATAAAGGTCACACCTCCTAATAGTGTCACTGCCTATGGGTCAAGCATTCAAGCACATGTGTCAAGAGGGCCATTCCTACTTAAACCACATCAGCCTGGTAGCTCGTATTTCCCCCCTCTGAAACTCAGGAGCTGGGCCTCCACAGTCCTCACAGCTCTGAGCACTGCTGTCTTCCAAGTCTCTGCTGCAACAGCCCATTGCAATTTGTTTATAGCATGCAAAGTCCTAAAGGCTTCCATAGTCCTCCAAAACAGCATGGTTAGGCACGTCTCCCAACTTCTATATTAGTTACAAATGTCCCTGCTGCTGGGATGAAACACCATGACCAAGGTAACTTAAAAAAAGTCCACGTGTTTTCTTTCATCAGACTTCTAGATCGTCTACTGGAAGACACTGGGTGTCACAGCCTGACTTCTCTGAATTTGCTGCTATGACAACACAGCCCTTCAGCTCACATGTATAACCTACAGTTTGTTCCCCTCCACACACCTGCCTGGACAGTCTATTGTTCTATTATTACATGTATTTTACTAATATTTGAAACAACTTGTTAATGTCACAATATAAAAATAAAACTTTAGGCTGGGCATATGCCTTTAATCTTAGCACTTGGGAGACAGAGGCAGGTGGAGCTCTGTTAGTTTGAGGTCAGTTTGGTCTATAGAGTGAGTTCTAGGACAGCCACGGCTGCTACACAGAGAACTTAAAAACAAACAAACAAAAAACCCAAAACAAAACTTTAGGATAAAAATCAAGTTACAAAAAAACCCCAAAAAACAAAATCCAAAACACAAAAACAGAAAAAAAAAAACAGCAACAAGAAAGCTCTTAGAAAAACATCAAATAAATAAACCCCACTCATCGCACAGGGCTCAACTTGTCTGCAGGGTTCTGCATTCTGCTTCTGCAAACTGGTGGTCACAACATTCAAGAAGTTTATATTGAATCAAGACTGAAAAAGAAGCACAATTTATAAATACTCAAAAGCCCAACCTGGTGGGTGGGAGGGATCAAGAAGTCTTGGGGCTGGGGGGCAGCTGCTGTGGTAGGAGGGGTCAAGGAGTCATATGGGGACAGCTGTAGTGAATAGCCAGCAAGTCATAACAAGCTTGCAAAAACCAGGAGGCTACAGGTTACATCACAGGGTCTGAGGATGGACTAAGTTTTCCAGTCTGGGAAAAACATGAACAGAAGCAGAGTCTGCTGGGACAAAAGAGGTGTCCTATTTCCCATGGGAAGGGAGAAAAATAAGGAATAATGAAACCCCAAAGCACACACATACAGTTCTTTCCTGCGGGTCTCTGGTGCTGATGCTCACACAGAATGAGCCGAGGGACTTCTCAGTTCAGGGACGGGGCAGTACACTGTGGGTACCTTCTAGGCACATGGGGGAGATGTCAATGTGCCGGCATCCATCATTCTCAGCTTGCCTGTTGTAGTGGTATTTCAAATGTATTTTAATAAATAAAGACTGCCTGAAGATCTGAGAGTAAACAGTCCCACTGCTCAGCCTTACAGACCAGACCTTTAATCCCAGTAGCCACCCTAGTTGCCATAGAAATCGGGCGGTGCACTCCTTTGATCCCAGCCTTAGAGAGGAATATAAGATGAGGCAAGACAGCTCTCAAGCATAGTCTCCTTCTGAGATTCCAGGAGGCAGGATCGCCGTTTTAGCCTGAGGTCGAGCCAGTGGCTGGCTGTTATGCTTTTTGGGTCTTCAGGTTGAACCCCAATTTCTGACCCTGAGCTTTTATTAATTATACTTCAGCCTGTTGCCTTTGCTTCTGGTTCACGAGGGCATTTATCCCACTGCAGCTGCTATCATGCATCAGAACCCAGCTTTCTCGCCCTCTAATGTAAACTGAGGACCAGCAGGACTCTGGGCACGCAGACTGGAACTACCAAGTTCTCAGCACTGCATGGCCGCTAGCTACTGCTGGACTACCCAGCCCATAGTGTGTAAACCAATCTAATAAATCCCCTTTATGACATCTATTCACTCCATCATCTGTGCTCCTCTAGAGAACCAGGAGTAACACAGTGTGGGAGGCCTTCCTGTGGTCTAGTCTTTAGTAACTGTTTTGGGATTTCAAGGGTATAACATTCACTGCAGCAGGTCTTGGGCTCACCACAGGACCAGGCTACGGAGAACACTGACCAATGCTTAGCTCGTCTTATCTCTTTCTAAAGAACTAGAGTCTAAAACAATGTTCAAACATGACTTGTATATTTGATTATTGTTTAAAAGATGGAATAGCTGCTGATTGTGGTGGCGCATGCCTGTGATTCCAGCATTTGACAAGCGGGAGCAAGAAGACGGGGAGAATTCAGGGCCCTCCTCGGCTACACAGCCAGTTCAAGGTACCCAGCCTGAGGTTTTGAGACCATGTCTCAAAAAAACAATGGCCTGGCGTGATAGCTCATAGCTTTTTTTTTTGGTTTTTGTTTTTTTCCGACACAGAGAGCCTCATGCCTCTGCCTCTTGAATGCTAAGATTAAAGATCCTGGCTGAACTAGCTCTTGTAGGCCAGGCTTGGCTTCGAACTCACAGAGATCCGCCTGTCTCTGCCTCCAGAGTGCTGGGATTAAAGGCCTGTGCTACTACAGCCTGTATGATTAATGTTTTAAGATTAATGCTTTATCTTAGCACTCAAGAGGCAGAGGCAAGAGGATCTCTGTGAATTCAAGGCCAGTCAGGTGCAGCAACCACAGCAAGCACCACGTAGAGAAACCTTATCTAAAACAGTAACAACAACAACAACAAAATAAACTTAATTATTCAATCAAGGAAGGAGCAGCACTAGTGACTGGTTCCTAGGTAGTGTTGGTAGCTCGCCCACCATAAACCAGCACTGTGACCTTATATAAACTGCCCATCTGAACCCTGGCTCCTTCTGTCTGTAAAACCATACCCAACTACTTCATTTCCCAGAAACAAGGAGGCCAGAGCAGATGACTTCACCATCCTCTGTAACTGAGACGTAGGCAGAGGCACGCCTGAGGCTCTGCACATCTCTGAGTTAGCTCCTACCATTTGTCTATTCCCCCCACCCCCCAAAAAGGGTTTTTTTGTTTAGCCCTGGCTGCCCTGGAATTGGCTCTGTAGACTAGGCTGGCCTCAAGCTCAGAGATCTGACAGCCTCTGCCTCCCAAGTGCTGGGATTAAAGGTATGTACCACCATACCCAGCTCAATTACCTATTTTTAATGTGCTGTATTTATTTGGTGGCTGTGGTGGTTTGAATGAAAATGATCCCCATAGAGAATGGCATTATTGGGAGGTGTGGCCTTACCAGAGGCGGTGTGTCACTGGGGGTGATACTCGGGGTTTCAGACGCTCAAGCCACACCCAGTGCTACTCTTTTCCCGCTGCCTGCAGATCCATACATAAAACTCTCAGCTCCTTCTCCATCAGCTCCCCACCATGATTATGGACTAAACCTCTGAACCTATAAACCAGCCCCAATTAAGTGTACCCTGTATGAGAATTGCCATGGTCATGGTGTCTCCTCACAGCAAACTAAAACAGTGGCCACACAGTGGATCCTCTGAATGCACAGGTTCTACATTTACGGATGCAACCAACTGCATATTAAAAAAAAAAAAACCCACAACAGAGCCAGGTGTGGTGATGTAGACCTTAATCCCAGCAACTTGGGATGGAGAGGCAGGCAGATCTCTGTGAGTTCAAGACCAGTCAGGGTTACACAATGAGACCCCCATCCCAAGAATAAAAAAAACAGAAAAACAAACCATACCTTTGTTAATTAGGTACAGATACCTTTTTCTTGTCACAATTCCCTAAACAATAGTTAAGCAAATATTTATAAAGTATTTGCAATGTGTTAAATATTATAGGTAATCTAGAGAAAGACAAAATATATTCAAAAGGTGTGTTCAGGTCACACACAGGCAGTAAATACTATGCCGTTTCATGTAAGGGCATGACTACATGGTTCTTAATCCATGTTGTCAGTGTGGGGTGCTGTCAGTGACAGTCACCAAAGAGACCCAGGGCTTTGGCACACACTCTTGGCTGAACTCCAATTTCTTTAAACCCAGAGATGGGGAAGGATGGGGAGAAGAGGTATCCAATGGCTGGGACTCAGGGCTCTCTTTCCCTCGTCTCTCTTAGCCTCATCTTTCCCTCACCTCTGCTCCTGGTGTGGGAGGTTCTTCTGTCTATGTGTTGCTTTTATTGGTTAATGAATAAAGAACTGCTTTGAGCCTATGGCAGGGAAGAACAGAACGAGGCAGGAAAAGCTAGGCTGTATGCTGGGAGAAAGAGGGTGGAGTCAGAGAGAAGCCGTGGAGCCGCTGGAGACAGATGTGCTAAAACTTTGCTGGCAGGCCACGGCCTCGTGGTGATGCCCAGATTAATGTAGATGGGTTAAATTAATATGTAAGAGTTAGCCAATAAGAAGCTAGAGCTGATGGATCAAGCAGTGATACAAATAATATAGTTTCTGGGCAATTATTTTGGTTTGGGGCAGCTGGGACAAACAAGTGGCCTGCTTCTACATGCTCCCTCACACTCATCCTTTCTTTAACAGGCCAAATCTTCCCAATAAGAGCTTGGAAAGATTTGCTAAGATGGCTCTCATGTCCAGGAGGGTTTCCTGTCTCCTCAGACCTCTCCTCACCAATACCCACCTCTTCTTTGCTGGCTCCAAACCTCTTTTCCTCTGAGCCCCGAGCTGCAGGGGTTCAGGAGGAAGTCAGCTGGAGAGCAAACCAGCTAAGCGTGTCCATGGAGCTAAAATGTCGGTAGCCCAAGTTTTACATAGGATTCCTGAAGACTGGCCAGTTGACAGTGCAACAAAAACTGACTTCGGCAGAGCGAGCTGAACACAAGTCTCTCAGCTCTGAAGTGAAAGAAGACAGAAAGGACAAGAAAGGAGAAAAGAAGTCTACTTTTAGCAATGCCAGAAAGTCCCCATCACCAAATGTTAGCCTCTTTGTTGTGTGGCATGGCTGCAGATAGAACCCAGGCCCTCACACAGCTAGTGAGCATGCTGCTCGTGGGCTATGTCTCCGGCTCTTTTGTTGTATGTTCTTAATATGCCTCAATGTGTGAAGGTTCTTGCTGCTCCACAGTTGGATCCCTGGAACCCATATGAAGACAACTGACTCACAAATCGTCTCTGACCACACACAAACACACACGTACGCAGTCAAAAAAACAATACAAGAAGCCGGGCAGTGGTGGTGCATGCCATTAATCCCAGCACTCGGGAGGCAGAGGCAGGTGGATCTCTGTGAGTTTCGAGGCCAGCCTGGTCTACAAGAGCTAGTTCCAGGACAGGCTCCAAAGCAACAGAGAAACCCTGTCTCGAAAAAAACAAAACAAAACAACAAAACAAAACAAAAAACCCCCCAAAAAAAACCCAAACCAAACTAGAATAAACAACAAAAACTCATACAGAGCAGTAGCTAGGCAAGAATTTCTGGCGGGGCCTCTGACAGGAAAGACATGGACAGGCACAGGCTTGGGTAATGAAACAGAGGGAACAGGCTCAGGAGGAATGGGGGACAAGGAGAGCAGAGGGCAATGTTGGCAAATGATACAATGTACACAGGCAGGTATCTTTCCACAGGAAGACCGCCTGGTTTCCAAGAGATCACTGTGACAGCTGAGAAGGTGTTCGGGCAGAGACAGCCACTGCTTTGTGAGCTCACAAGGCCACATATGCGTGGCTGACTCCACAGGGCAGCTAGGTGGGTGTCTCTTTGTCTAGGTTTAGTACAAGGACTTGTCTACTTTCCATTACTAAAACAACACCAGAGGCTGCCTACTACATAAAGGCCTCCACAGTTCTAGAGGTTCAACGTCACGGTGCTGGCACTGGGCAGGCTCTAGGGAGGGCCCTACCTTCAGAGATTATAATGGTAGGAACATGTGTGAGAAGCCACACTGCAAAGGAGCAGACGGAAAGGCTAGGAAGGGGACAGGTCTTGAATACTAGCCAGGGTCTTACAAGAACAGCATTAATCTCTTCTGAGGCAGTGTCCTCAGGGACCTAACCCCTCTTGCCGGGCTGCATCTCTGAAAGGTTCCACCAACTATCAACACCGCCACATTGGGGACGAAGCTACAACATGCAAAACCTTGGGGGACACACTCCACCTGGTATCCCCAGGGCGAAGTGCAGCAATGTGTGTTCTTAAGCACCCACATTGTGTCTGGAGCATCCTATGTCTCCCAAGTCCCAAGGAATCCTGAGAACTAGGGAAACCTCTGGCTCCAACGGCAGACACAGAAAACAAGCACGCTTGACATTGCCAGTTACCGCGCTGAGGGCTCCAAACGGCAGCGGCTGCCTCTGAAAACCATGGCAATTCTCAAGACTCAGAAGAGGGAACGCTTAGCAGCATTTACACCCTTTCTGGTAGGAATTCCAAGTTCTAAACATCCATCTTCCAGAAAAAGTTTGAGAACATTGTGCCCACTTGGGAAGTGTCAGACTCAGGCTGTGAAGTAGCGGCTCATTTCCTTGGCTTAGACTCCTTTACTGTCTTGGGGTGGAATGTCTAAGTTACAGAGAGCTGGTCAATGAATAGGAATCTGGCATGTCAGCCCCCAACCACGCGCCCATTTTCCCACAGTCAACAGCCTGGGAATAAATATGGGCCTTTCCTGGGGAAGGGAGGTACCATTATAAATAGGCCTCTGTTTGTAAACAGGCAAGTGACCCTATACACCAGCTCTACATGGAATGCAGTCTGTCGTGAGCGCCTTTCTCCAGGGCACGGCTTGAAGGACGAAAGCTAGAGGATTCGGGTTTCCGCCCTGCCTCAGTCTATAAATCGCTGCTGGCAGGTAGCTGGGAAGCAGCTGCCGATTCCGGTTGTGCTCTGGATCACAGGAAGCCACCTTTAACCTCCTCACTGTTGTCTGTCTCCCCAAACGTGACAAAAGAACAGATGTAAGCACATGCCAGCTGCTGAGAGGGTCTGCTCGGAGCACTAGAGGAAGCCTGTTCAGCCGTGTGGCCAGCCGCTCCAAGGAAGGATGACCGAGTTCACTTCCTGACGGTCTCATTACACAGTGTTTCTGCAGCATCCGGACCATGAAGCTCCACAGTTCCCACTCCTCCAGCCTTCATCCCCTAGCTCCCTAGATGAGATCTCTTTCCAAAATCCTGTGCAGGTGTCAGTGAAGTCCTATTCAGCCACCCCACCCCGCCAACCTCCCGGCAGTCCAGTGTCTTCTATCCTCCTGCCTTACGTGTAGACGGGACTACCTTCCACTGCCTGCCTTCTGCCCATTCTTAGGTTTGCTGTGGATCAAACTCGGCTCTGCAAGCTCCGCCATTGTTTCTGTGATCGCTGGTGCCTGGGCTCACACACCTGTATCATCTCAAAGCAGTGTCTTTTACACCAATGCACACTCTGCACAAACTGTTAGTGCAGAGATATGAATTTATTCAATTACTCCCCATATTTTAAAATGTGAAATTAAAAACAAACAAACAAAAAACAGTGTACAAAAGGCAGTCTTGGGGGCACTGGGTAATTAATTATAAAGGAGATATTAGACAATGGTATGAATTTTAGTGCTCTATGTAGGAGGCCTTATTATATTTAAATACTTTCCTTCCAACTTTATTCCTTATTTTATTTTAGGTTTACATACAAACAAAACTGAGCTAAAAGAACTGAGAACACCTATACATTTTTTGCCTCACACTCTGCAGTTCTTCTATTAGCAATGTTGCCCACCAAACTGTGTATTTGTTAAAAATCAATAAACCTTCCAGGTGTGCTGGTGCCCTTAATTAACCTCAGCACTAGGAAGGCAAGGACAGATGAATCTATGTGAGTTCATGGTCAGCCTAGTCTACAAAGCAAGTTCCAGGTCAGTCAGGGCTATAGAGCGAAACCCTTTCTCAAACAAAACAAAAACCCAATTACAAAATCAATGAACCTATACCCACACATTATCCCGACTCTCAGTTTTCTATGGTTCAGTGTAGGTGTTACACAATCTAGGGCTTTGGACAGATGGACAACAACATGTGTCTATTATTAGAGCATCAGAATGGACTGGCTACTTAAAAGGACTCTGTGATGCTTTTTATCATTACTATTATTATTATTTAAAGGGATGCATGACAAAAATGTTAGGAGGTGGGCTGGAGGGATGGTTCAGCAGGTAAGAGTACCTGCTGCTCTTCCAGAGGAAGGGGATGTGGTTCTCAACATCCATATGGGATGGCTCACAAACACTCTAATTACAGCTCCAGGTGATAGGATCCCCCCTTCTAGTGTCCATGGGCACCCAAATATACGTAGTATACATGCATGTGCACACATACACACAGACAAACATATACACAAAAAAAATCAACCAAGCAATAAAAAAGAAAATTTGTGTGTGTGTGTGTGTGTGTGTGTGTGTGTGTGTGTAGACACACTGGCACTCTTATGGCCAACTCGTTGTTGGCCTGTGAGGTAACTGCCAGAGAAATGCTTGCCATACAAGCTTAGAGACTCCACATAAAGGTAGTGGGAGAGAACAGACTACGCATAGAACACTGTGGCACACATGCCATTTCTCTTTCTCTTTCTCTCTCACCACACACACACACACACACACACACACACACACACACGCACAGATACAAACACAGTAACAATAAGTAAGCAACAATTTAAAAGCAATATATTGACTGTCAAGTTGAAAGGCTCTAGTAAAAGACTATACGTAGTAGTATTTAGACTAGGTGAGCCCCTGGCTCAGCCTGGAAGGCATTATTTTGATTTGGGTAATGAGACGGGAAGATCTACCCAAGAAGTGGGCAGCACCACTTCCCGGCTGGGGTCCTGCACTGAGTAACAGGATGACGTCTAGGCAAGCGGAAGCATTCAAGGTTGATTGCAGATACAATAGGACCCTCTGTCTCAAGCCCCTGCTGTAATGACTTCCCCACCAGAATGGCCTATAACAACCATACACTGTGCCAGAATAACCCTGTCATCTTTAAGTCACATTTGCCAGGACACTAGGGGAGTCACAGGAACACAACTAGCAAGTCTCTGAATCTTGGTGCTACACACAGTCACCGGGTCAGTCTTTACATTTTCATAAAACAAACACATGAACAAACAAAACCCAGGAAACGGAATCACCAAAACCAGAAAGTACAGAACGAAGATTAGCTTTCAGGTGTCCACTGAGGTGTCACAACCCTGCTGGGTCACAACCCTGCTCTTCTCATTGTGGGTCAAGGTGCTCGGCTTCACAATGCTGCTTGGCCCCAACTCGCTGCTCAAAGCAGTGGACGGGCAAGCAACTGCACGTTAACTGACTTTTCAGAAGCAAAGGATTTCCAGGGAGAAGGAAACTGAGCAGTCATTTTGTCCCAGTTACATCCAATTAACTGAGGTAGTGTCCAGACCTAAGCCCTTTCCTCCTTACTCGATATCACGTCTTTCATGTCAGAAGCAGAATCACTCACGGGGAGTGGTGGTGGCGGTGGGGGTGGTGGCAGTGAGGGTGTCCTTTGGCACCAGTGTGGTCAAAGAAGGCTGCATGGAGATGATCAACTGTCCTGGGCAAACCAGAGCAGCTGGTCCCCTGGATGTACCAGGAGCCCTTAGGACCCGAACTTTGGAGATCTGGGAGTGTGGGCTGCACGGAGGGCTGTATCACTGCAAGGATGAGCAGGGGGGTCAAGACCAGAATGTGAAAAACTGGAATGACAGAGTTTTGTTTTCTGTTTTTTTTTTTTATAATAGCAGCCACAAAGCAACTTCAAATGCCACGCGGCAAAGCGTCCTTAATGGGCAACGTCTCCGGAGGTCATCTAATATGGGAATCAAAGGAGAAAGGAAACTCACTGTAAAAACGTCATCGTCTCCGAGCTCGGCCTCGTTGTGAACAGTGGAAGATGAGGTGGTGGAGCCTAAAACAACAAGAATGTAATCAAATCAATCAAGTTGTGGATAATTGACGTCAATCGTTTAAAAAGTGTAAAGTATGGCAGCTAGTTTTGTTTGGTTTTCCTTCCCTCGGTGTTGAGGACTAAACCCAGGACCTTCCGCACGGCAGGCAGGTCACATCTACCACTGAGTCTCATCCCCAGCCTTTAAAAGCATATTGTGTATTTCTTCCTCTCTTTATTTTAGCAGTAGTAGGGATTGACCCTGGGGCCCCATGGACACCATGGGCAACTCTACCACTGAACGATTATCCCTACACTGGGGAAAAAAAAAGTGTTTTCTTAATAAAAGTATCTTCCATTCTTTCAGTACACCGACCCTAGCATATAAGCACATGGGAATTCAGTATTTTAATTCATTCCCCTTGGCTCTAGCCATGATGCTCCCCAAATTAATTTTGCCTAGTGTGGTTCCCATTGCTTTAACTTTTGTACTGAAGGAAGAGAAATGCCAAAGCTCTCTCAACTAGACCCTACTCAGCCTCAGGGAAGCAGGGCTTTCACTGCCCTGATCTTCTCACCTCCTGCTGAAGAAGCCCTAATCCCCGCCTCTCCTTTAGAACTCAGACCCTGCACTCCCTGACCATACTATGGGAGCTGTGCTCTAAGCAGACACACGCTGTCAGAGCCCCAGTGACTTGGCTTTGCTTTTTCCAGGTAAATTGAGGCTTCTGTTAGAAAATCCAGCTAATCCCATCATGAGATGACCTGGTGGTTCAAGTTCAACTTTCTTGTTCACCTCTTTATCTAGTCTGCAAATAGTGCAGCAACCCCACTTCTCCCATTAACAGGAGCCAGGAATGTGGGGCCAATTCAATAGATATACCTGAAGAGAAACTTAAGTCTTTATACATATACGTGTGTGTGTGTGTGTGTGTGTGTGTGTGTGTGTGAGAGAGAGAGAGAGAGAGAGAGAGAGAGAGAGAGAGAGAGAGAGAGAGAGAGAAAATGAATTTCTGGAAATTGGTCATTTCCCTCCATCATGTGGGTTCCAGGAACCAAACTCAGGTTGTCTGGCTTGGCAGCAAGCACCATTACCCACTGAACCATCTCCCTAGCTCAAATCTCATTTCTTAAGCAAATGAAATCATTATTTTGGTAATCATTTCTTTCAATCCTGACTCTGGCCTCAGGGTCCCAGTACCTTAAGTACCGACTTGTAACTGAATTGTGCAGAAGTGGAGAATTTGAATGCTTGTGGCCTAAGGCCCCTCTAGGCTGTGGTAGTGTGCTGCCTGCACCCTAGCAGAAACAACCCTTTCAATTTGTAGCAGATTCACCGTACAGCCCCCTAACAGTTAAAAACAGGCTGAATTACCATCTGATGACGAGAGCGGTTCACTATCTTCTTAGAACTTACTTTTATATTTTTTGTCTATGGAGTCTTTTGCCTGCACGTTTGTATACTAATTGTGCATTTGGTGTCTCAGGAGGCCAGAAGGGGACCCCTTGAAACTGGAGTTATAGGCTGTGAACTATCAAGTGGGTGCTGGGAATCGAACCCTGGTACCGTGAAGAGCAACCTGTGCTCTAAAGCACTGGGCCATCTCTTCAGGCCATTTCACTTCTTCCAACCACTGTCATAAATTCAGTAATGAGATGTTTTAAAATATTTCTCCTGTATAAAATTATTCATTGCTATCCTCAATATCTGGAGGCTGTTAATAACTGTAAATATATTTCAAACACACTTTCTTTAAATAATAAGTTCTAGGGGTGGGGTCCCCTCCTCTGCCCCCATTGCAGGTTCCAGGGACGGGATTTGGGTTCTCAGGCTTTCACATCAAGGGCTTTGATCAGCCGAGCTGTCTTGGGGGCCCCCACTTTATACTTTTCCTTTTTGGGGGGGCATAGTCTCTCTATACAGTCCTGGCTATCAGTGGGAACTTGCCATATAGACCAGGCTGGCCTCAAATTTAAAAAGATCCTCCTGCCTCTGCCTCCTGAGTGCTGGGATTAAAGGTGAGTGCTACAACAACTAGCACATTATACAGTCTTAAATTCTAAATACTAACTTGAAATGGTGTAAGAATTCTATTGCTCTCAAAAATAAAACAAAGAGGAAAAAAAGGAATCCTATTGATTATGTGCATTTGCACACAAAAGAAGTAATTTGTAACTTATTCTTTCTGTAGCCTTTTATGTTTCAAATTAAATACCTGGCTTAATTTCTTTCTTTTCTTCCCTTCCTTCCAGGGTTTCTCAGTAGCTGTGGAGCCAGTCTTAGAACTTGCTCTGTAGACCAAGCTGGCCTTGAACTCATAGAGATCTGCCTGCCTCTGCCTCCCGAGAGCTGGGATTAAGGCCTTGAACCAACAGAGATCTACTTGCCTGTCTCCCAAGTACTGGGATTAAAGGTATATGCCACCACCATCCAGTTGGCTTAGTTTGTTTTAAAATTAAACAAAAAAGTAGATGTATGGGTGCTTTGCATGCATGAAAATCTGTGTACCACACATGTGCAGTACCTGTGAAGCCAGAAGAAGGCGTTGGCTTCCTTGGAATTTGGGTTACTCGTGGTCATTAGCCAACTTTTAGATGCTGGGAACCTAACCTGGGTCCTCTGCAGGAGCTGCCACTGCCCTTAACTGCTGAGTCATCTCTCCTGCCCCAGTTTATGTTCGTCTAAGGGACCCCTTTGTGTTACACACTAGCCACTTACATGAACCAGTAAACAATCTCAAGAGCAGGCACTGGTAAAATGGGGGACCCACAAACCCACATGGAAACTTCCTACAAACAAGCCATGTATGGCAGACTGTGAAAATGGAAAAGACTCTGGAACATTCCACAGTCCTTCTAAGGGTGCAGTGACAAATCCAGTACCTTCTATAAGGTCTTCAATGGCTTTTCTCACGCCCCTGTCAAAGGCTCGTGCATCCGCAGGGCTTTGGAAAGTAAGACCAAACTTCCTATTGTCAACTTTCCAATGATGAAACGTCGGATTGGCTTTGGTGTAGACCAAGTCCTTTCTGACATAGCATTCCAATACCACCTGAAGGATTGAAACACAGGCTGGTTGGTTACTCGTGGGACAGACATGGCGGTGTCTGTTGCAAGCCTAACTGAGAACCATCACTGATGGCCACTAACGGAAGGATACCGGCCCCTGGCCTTCATGTGTGCACCTCTCCACGTGGAAGAGACAGATTCCCACTGACCACCATCTTTGCTGTTCCGTGCACACGGGCTCAGTTAAGTCTCACTGTCCTGTCTTCCTGCACCACACTCCTCCTTCTCCTGCCTCTTCAGCGTTGGGGCTTCTGTATGTCGTCTTCTGCCTTCCCTCCTGGTCCCAAAGCTGTCTCCCTATGTCTGTGGATTCAACAAGTTGAATATGACTAAATCTCTCCCAACTTCTTCACATCTGGCATTGTCAACCCTGGTCTGTGCATTCGCTCTGGCTCAAAACTTCTGTGTTATCTCTGTGTTGTTTCTCTGTCCCCCTAAGCCATCAGTCACTGGGTCCAATTCCTGTGTGTATATCCCTCCGCCCCCGTCAGCTGCTACAGTTCCAAGCTGGTGGCGTTACTACTAACTGTACATTAGGATTTATGAGCGCTCTCCATGCTCCTAACAACCGAGTCTAAAGAATGGCTTTTCATCTTTATGTAGAACCTGGTCCTGTTTCCCTAAAACTGAAAATACCACCAATGTTATGAGCAAGAACAAGAATGTGTTCTGAAAACACTGAGGAACTGAACAGGGTCACATGACTCCCCAGGACATCTCAAATTCTACTTGCTCCCATCACAATTAATTCTGTACTGGATTCAATATTCTCTAATAGTTTCTCACATATTAATCTTGTTCCCCTACTTAGATGACAAGATACATTATAGCTTAACTCCCCTTCTAATCAGCGCTCTTGATGACAGACACCGTTTATTTCATGTCATAGAAGCTTTGCAATCCAGCAAATATCAACTTCACATTCTCATTAATAAAAATCCCAAACTATTCAACAGCTTTATTACAAATACCAAAGTGACTCTTTGGGGTTTTCACAGCCTTGACCTTGTTTTTGCAAAGTCCTGCCATTAACACAATGTAAGCTTGTCAATCTAGGCTAAATGAAGGGCAAGAATAAAGGTTTACCTAAATTAGCATAAATCTAAATTAAAGAATAGTGCAAATTTCAAGAATATGTCAAAGCAATAAGATAAAATACTGCTTACTAAATGTTTTCTAAATTAGTAACAATACTATAATTGGCATATTAAAAGCAACACTGAATGTTAATTTTATAACATTGTATTGAAGAGGACAGCTCCTTATAATTCTATTTATGATTAAATTGCTTATCATGGTCATTTTCCCCTAAGAATAGCACAATGACTAAATGCCAGCCCAGCTTCATTCCAAATTGGGGAAGTCCAAATAATCAAGGCTTTAACTAACAAATGTCATCCATTTTAGAATCCAAAGGCTTCAATTCAAAGCCTTCAAGTTATTAATTTTTTTCTTTGCTAAAACAAAGAGACTCAATTTTCCCGTATTTTTAGAATGAAAAAAATTAGTCTCTGGCTATCATTGTCTAACAGTTTCTTTTTGGTAGCTCTGAACTTTCCATGTATTTGAAGGTGACCTTCTAAATCCTCTTGCATGCTGGGATTACAGGTTGTGTCTCAAACCATGCTGGGGACGGAACCCTATACTGTGTGCATGCTAGTCCCCAACTGAGCCCCTGCCCTGGCCTTGCTCCTCTCCCACTCCAGTAGCCCCAGATTTGTTTCCCATGGTCATGGAGAGCACGGCCTTGGTCCTTGTTCCTTCTTTACATATGAACAGAAGTCTGCGTTTCTGGCAGAACCATTCCTATAAATTGCTTCTGCAATGGGTCTTTTGTTTTCCTTAAAATGATGCCTTGGGGGGCTGGAGAGATGACGGCTCAGCTGTTAAGAACAATTGCTGCTCTCGCAGAGGACCCAGATTCGGTCCCCAGCACCCACACGGTGGCTCTTAATCATCCGTAACTCCAGTTCTATGGGATCAAACAACCTCTTCTGACCTCCATGGGTAGGTACTAGGCACACATGCAGTACACATACAAGCAAACGGCAAAACACTCATAAGCATAACATAAAAATGAAAAAAATCATGTCTTGGGGAGTATGTGTGTATTTACCTATGCAGCTTAGTGGAAGAGCATGTGCTTAACATGCCTAAGGCCCTGGATTGGATTTCTAGCACACACACAAGAGAGAGAGAGAGAGAGAGAGAGAGAGAGAGCTAAACAGACACCCCCAACATTCTAGGGACAGGAGTTAACGATTCTGTTCAGTGACTGTATGATGTTCTCCTATACAGATATGGATTCATTTAACCACAGTCCATACAAATGGCCCCTTTCCCAAACAACACTACCATCTATACTGTTACACATAAATAGTTCCCCAAATCTGATCTGTGGGCTTCTGAGCGCCTCCTTAATCTCCAGTCCCCTTTCTGGTAGTCCCAAGTGGGAGAGTACCACACTAGCATCCTGCCATCTTCCCTCTCTGGGGACCTTTCTGCGGGAAAGGGAGGGCGATATAACCGCTGTGCAGAGGCATGAAAACGGTAGCGTAGCCGTGGTGTGCGGCTTAAAGCCATCACCAAGCACAACGCTAGTTCGGATTACTCAGGAATGTCCTTAACCTTCTACTTGATGGCATGATCCAAAGCAGACACTACTGGATTCTCACACCGGCTTCTTTATATTCAGCTTTTGGTGGTAACACGCTACTTTGGTAGGTACCAGTGATGAAGAAAGCCTGGCTTGCACAGATGCAGGGTCAGAATAGAGCAGGGTTCCCAAGCCTTCCCTCTTCTGAACAGGGACGCAGGGTGACTGTCACCATACTGGCTGGTACGACTGTCTCTTCTGTGAAGTGGACTGGGTCTCTCGTGTAGCCTAGGATGGCCTTGGATTTGATGAACAGCTGAAGTGACCTCAAACTCCCGCTCTCCCTTGCCTCCACATCTCAAGTGCTGGGCCTTCAGGCATGCGCCATCGCCATCAGCACAGGCTGCTCTCTGGGAATCATCCTTTTTATTAAAAGATCAACCAAGAGACCAGGTATGGCTAATTGGGTATTTGGCAGAGATTTTCTTGAAAATGAGCAAACTGAGCTTGCTGCCTCGAAGAAAATAACTGGAATCTCCCGCTCCTAATAATAAAATCTGAACTTACAAGTTAAAAAAAAAAATCAGAGTTTTGGACAGTTAACCAATTATTAAATAGTTTTTTCCCAATTATTATTTTATTTTATATGCATGGATGTTTTGCTGCATGTTAGCCTGTGTACCATGTGAATGTCTGGAGTCTGTGGAGGCCAGAAGAGAATGTCAGATCCTCTGGGGCTGCAGTTACAGATGGTGATGAGCTGCCATGTGGGTTTTGGGAATTGAACCCAGGTCCTCTCTGCTAAACCATCTGTTCTCCGACCTACATTTTTTAAAAAAGATTTTAAAATCAGTGTTTTGTCCACATGTATGCTAGTGCGAAGGTACCAAGATTCACTGGAACTAGAGTTGCAGACAGTTGTGAGCTGCCA
Source organism: Ondatra zibethicus (assembly GCA_004026605.1). Taxonomy (NCBI): domain Eukaryota; kingdom Metazoa; phylum Chordata; class Mammalia; order Rodentia; family Cricetidae; genus Ondatra; species Ondatra zibethicus. The sequence goes on along the minus strand of PVIU01003175.1, from coordinate 18,217 downwards.
TGTGAGTGCAGGGAATGGAACCCGGGTCCTCTGTAAGAACAGCAAGTGCTCTTAACTGCTGAGCCCATCTCTCCAGCCCTGCCCTTCGACTCTGAAATATGCACTGTGGCATGTATGCATGCATCATGCACATGTACATGAGAGAGTACACATACAGTGTCATGAAATAATTGACAGGCGAGTTGGGGGTATGTAGGGGGTGTGGAGCAGGTATGGTAGCACATGACTGTAATCTAGCTCCAGGGAGGCAGATGCGAAGTTCAAGGCCAGTGAAGACTGTGTGACTCTCGAAGAAGAAGGGCTGGGGCTATAACTCAATCCCTGTGCCTTCCTAGCCACAAAGAACATAAAGCAAAAAGGAAATCGTTTTGTATACTGTAGGATGAAATGTGACGCTATCCTGAGGACTGGCCAAATCCCAGCAAACCCCACATTCTCTTCTCCAGGCAACCAATTCATGACGCCACAGAATCAGGCCCGAGTAAGACATTCACTCAAGGTGAAGGAGTCAACTGTAGCTTCCATGGAAGGAAGCATGAGAAAAAGGTGTGGGCTGGGGGTGAAGCTTCATCTGAAGGAGGCCTTCCTCTCATCCAACATGCCCTGGGTCCCCAGCATCACATAAACTAGGCACATAAACACACGCCTGTACTATTGGGAGACAGAGCAGGAGGATCCGAAGTGCAAGGTCATCCTCACCTAAGAATTAGGGCCAGCCTGGACTATCTGAATCCCTGTCTTAACAGCCAAGCCTGCCAGGCAGATCTCTAGGACAGCCGGGGCTACACAGAGAAACCCTGTCTCCAAAACCCTACCACCCCACCACCCCCTGCAAAAAAGGAAAAGAAAGAAAACGTTACCAGTTAAGTTCTGATTTACAGTCTAGGATTGTGTATCTACAATTATAAGAAAAGGGGACAGATATGGGGCCACAGACCTGAGTCCCAACACACTTTCTTCTTAACCCCAGCATTTGGGAGGTGGAGCAAGGGCGATGAAAATCAAATGTGTTGGAGGTCAGCCTGGGCTATACTGTGAGTTTCAGGCCAGTCCAGGCCCCAAAGCTTCAGTTTACACACAATTTCTCAGCAACCAATTACCAAAAATTCTCTGACAACTTATAAATGGTATATATAGAAGCAATGTCAGTTAAACTCACAGACTCCAATACAGAACTAAAACACACACACACACACACACACACACACACACACACACACACACACACACACACACACACACACACACAGAATGTTGACTTCTAGAACCTTGGAACAACTCCCCATACACTCTTATGAAAAAAGCACTTTGTGCCCAGCTGAAGTACAGGGACCAAGGCCTCCATCTCAGGCTCAGTCAACCACCACCTCACATTGCCCCTCACTGTTAAAGGGGCTTCCTTCAATGACCCGCCCCCTTTCAGAGCTCCTCCAGAAGGCTCATGGGCTCCGGCGGGCAGGAACATTGCCTTACAGGGCAGGGAGATCAGAGATGCCACTGCATCTGCAAATGGTGTAGGAGTGGGGACCGGAATCCAGAATTTCCCAGGGCGAAGCAGGCAAAGCGGGGGTTAGAAAAATAAAGCACAACAGGTGGACGGGTGTGGGGCTGAAATGCCACCAGGTGTGGAAGTGTCGTCAGAGCAAAGCGAGCAGGAGGAGGTAGGGAGAGCTGGGGGAAAACTGAAGGTGGCATAAAAGGAACACCTGGAAAATGGCATCATCCTAATCCTCAATTCCATTGGACAGGGACATAGAGAAAGTGGCCCACGCTGGACCCGGGGAAGCAGTGCACTGTATTATAACATGCAGACAGTTTCTTCCCCTTTTGAATGTGGCATGAATACAACAGAGGTTATTCATGTCAGGTCCTTGGACAAAAAGGAAAACATTTGTAGTTACTATGTATAAGTCACTGGGAAGACACGAGTTCATAATGCAGTTTGAAAGGAAGGGGCTGGGTTAGACTGCGGCTATTTTAAACCTGGGTGTGGTGGTACTTGCCTGTAATCCTGGAATTTGGGAGTAGTAGACAGGAAGATTAGAAGTTCAAGGTCATCTCTGGCTACAAAGCCAGTTTGGGCTATAGGAGAGCCTATCTCAAAAAGCGAGAAATGGAGACTATTCTAGGTTGACAATCTACAACAATCCAGAAGAAACCCAGGAGAAATAGCCCTAAGTATCCAGAACCCTCCACACAAAGACAGTCTGCTAACAGACTAGAAAGGGAGGATGCAAATGAAAGACTCTCTATTTAAATTCTGCAGAGCAAGAATACCGATGACAGAGAAAAAAGACAAGAAACACAAGAAATCTATTATCAGTAACTAAAGCAGGTAAAGATGATACCTCATCACACCAGGGCAGGACACATACAAAAGAAAGTTCCAGGAAATAGATACGCAAAGGACATTGGCAGATAACTTAGTCAAGAAGAAGACTAAAAACACTTATTTTTGTGTGTGCATGTGTGTGAGGGCATGTGTGGAGGTCGGAGGGCAATCTCCAAGAATCTGCACTCTCCTACTATGTGGGTCCCAGGGATTGAATTCACCATTAGGCTTGGCTGCCTGTGCCCTCATACACTGGGCCATCTGGCTGGCTTTGGCTGGCTGAATGACAATTACAGCCTTTTAACAAGTAGGAAACTATATGAGGTCATTCATAAGTAATCAACGGAGACTACTGTTATTCTATTGAAATGATAGCAATTTAAAACATATGACCTCAAATGTTAAAGGAAAATCTCACACAGTAGCAGCACTCCTCCCTATACACTAAAGGTCATGAAAATCAGGCCCCAAATTATCTCTCTGTTTCTCTCTCTCTTTTTTTTTGTTTTTTTTTTTTTTCAAGATAGGGTTTCTCTGTGGAGCCCTGGCTGTCCTGGAATTCACTTTGTAGACCAGGCTGGCCCTGAACTCAGAGCTCAAGAGGTCCACCTGCTTCTACCTCCCAAGTGCTGGGATTAAAGATGTGCACCACCACTGCATTGCTTCTAATTATTCCTTTAAAACATGAACTGTGGAATGCGGGAAAATGCAGTTAAATGTGTCTTCACAATACTACGGTAACGAGGGGGGACACGAAGGAGATGGTCTAATAGCGGCGTCACACTAGTGTGAGCAGCACAGGAAAGCCCTTGAGGACAATGTCAGTGACAAGTAAGTGAGACACACAGCTCTTTACAAACCGACAAAAGGCGTGTGAAAAAGATACATGCGCCGGGGCGGTACTAGCGCATGTCTTTAATCCCAGCACTCGAGGGGCAGAGGTAGGTGGATCTCTGTGAGTTCGAGGCCAGCCTGGTTTACAAGAGGTAGTTCTAGGACAGGCTCCAAAGCTACAGAGAAATCCTGTCTCAAAAAACAAAAACCAACCAACCAACAAACCAAACAAAAAAAAAAAAAAAAAAAAACCACGCACAGCTGTGTGCTGTGACACTGCTTCAGTTTTGGGGTCTGTGTAATGCTATACCAAATATGGTCCCCAAGAACACGAAATCATTCCCTGAGCATCACCTAACAAATGGGGCTAACCTTGTGCTTAGCTGGGGGCACATACATGCCAGGCACATGGTAGTCAAGCACTTTTTTATAAAATCTTATTTATTTTTCTTGTATGTGTGTAGGGGGGGGAAGAGAGGGAGGGGAAGAGGGAGAGGGAGACTGTAGACTGGTCTGGAGCTGGCTGTGTAAATCAGGCTGGCCTTGAACTTAAAGAGAAATCTGCCTGCCTGCCTCAGCCTCCCAAGTGTTAGGATTAAAGGTGTGCACCACCACACCTGGCCACTTCGTTTTCTTTATAGTGTGGTCACACTGCCTACACTGGGAGAATTTTTAGGAGTGCATCAAGTGTAAAGTGGCATTTCAGTTAATTTATCTGTGATATTTACAAACTATTCTGTCTTATCTATTTGGCAATTTTCTTCATCCATAAGAAGTGGTTGGGGGGAAAAAAGAGCCTATCTACACACTTCATACATAAAACCTGTCCAGCTCTCAAATGCAACACCAACTTAGCGTGGAGCCATGTGCATCTTCTCTGGGAGACCTTACCCAATCGTCACACTTTCGGTCACTGTAGGTTTTGAATCTCTACTTCCAACGCCAGTGGAAAGCAGACTATGCTGAGTGTAGTCCGTCTAAAGGAGGCTTAGGATGGGGGACACTCGGCACCCGACAGAAGCGCCTGCTCATCCTGCTCAAGACTCTGGTTCAATCCTGAGCAAGAGAGTAGGCAGGAAGGCGAGAGAGACTAGTGTGGACTGAGGACGTAGTTCAGTATTAAAGCACATGCTTGGCATGCACAGGGTCCTGAAGCACAAGCTCTGGCAGCACCCACCCCCCCAAAGGATGAACTGGGCTTGGACGGTCTACCTTCCTCCCTATCATAGACCGTTGTGTAACTGGTCATCCGGGTTCCTCCATGACACCGCATCCCTGGGTAAGACTCACTTTCCCATGCCTTTTTCTAAGCACGTGCAATTACTTATAGCAGTGCCAAGCTACTGTTCTTCGTGATTTTCTTATCCCAAAGCTGCTTTGCTAATATTACAAAATAAAGGCTGTATGTGTTGGTGTGGTGCGTGTGTACTTCAGTGAGCAGAGGCAACAGGAGGATGTCAGGGGCCCTACTTTGCCACCCTGCATCTTATTCCTCTGCTTCGGGTGCCTCACTGAACCTGGAGCTAAGGCTGGGGCAGTAAGGCGTGGTGATCCTCCTGTCTCTGTGTCCCACAGTGCTGGGGGTACAGGCCTGCATGGCCAGCGTGTTTTTATGTGGCTACAGGGATTCAAATGCAGGTCTTCATGCTTGCACAGCAAACGCTCGTACACCCCAGCCATCTCCCCCAGGCCCTAAGCTCTGGTATCTTTCAGAAAAACATTTATTTAGAAGGAACCAATGCTAGGTGATTTCTCTCACCTAAATCTCCCATGGAATACCCTGATTCCAGTTTGTTGTTACACGATTTGTAATAATAAAGAACATGCTTTTGATTTCAATACCTGTCATAACTGCACACCTTGATCAATCAAAGATGCAAACAAGATGGTCAAATATCCTTGTGGCACGCACTCTATATGGTGTGTGGCCAAGAGAATGCACTGGAAAGGGAAGAGTATATGTACAGAAATCAGTCATTGCAATTTTAACGCCCGCGATGTGTGTCTGTCATTACCAGTTTGTCTTTCTGTCGTTCACCATGGATGAGAAAGCCGCTTCGTCCATTGCCTTCAGGGTGCATGACCTTACACACCCCAACGCGACTGATCCCGCCTCCTTCCTGTGGGAACCATCCCCCGCTGGAGTCATCTCTGGTCATAACCACAGCCTTGACACGCACAATATAGCTGTCACTAAAACGACAACAAGAAGGGGCATGACAACAGTCTAGTAGCTGCAGAACACGCTTCCCAGGGCAAGACACTTCTCTTGATTTGTTGCAGAAATATGGTTGACAATAACCCAGAAGGGAGTCCATCTTGACATTTAGGAAAAACAGCAAGTAACGTAATGCCAAAGCTCATCTTAAGAGAGACACCCACTGATTAACAAATCTCACTTGTGAGTCTTTGATGACACACACCAGCATGTGTCCTCCAGTTTCTGGGTGCTAAGCATTAACTGAATGAATAAACTAAACTCTAGAATTTGACGTCTGGGTTGGAACGTCAAGCCTATTAACTTAAAAGGATGTTACAACTTTAATCTTTTAAACTTAGTTTACAATAAATGACCAAGCTTTAACATGTTATGAAGTTAGGAATTCTATTTGGCAAGCAATATCAAAATCCACTTCTAAATTACAAAGTCCCCATCCCATGCACCAGAGAGGCTTCAACTTACCCCACACACCTGTAGCCTTTGCTTATGATTTCCTTTTTCTCGGTCGAAATATCTTATTCTGCCCTAAGTTCTACTGTACTATATTGCCAAAGATCCTTTTTCTTCCAAAGACCAACTTAAGCTTCTTTTCATTGTTTGTTGGTTTGAGGATAAATTAAATTCTCACTTGGTATTTTCTTCCTTTGCATATAATTCATTTGTTTGTTTTGCTCATGAGAACACACACTGCCATCTTCTATGTCAGGCACTGTACAGAGTTGAGGGAAGCGGTAACACAGAGTGACAGGAGGACTGTGTCCCACCCTCAGCACTCTGGGACAAACTCCACAATCTCAGAGACAGCCTGTCTCCCGTACCTCTGCTCACCACTCACCCAGACTTTCTGTGATCTGCTACTGTGACTTCACTGCCTTCCCACACCCAGGAGACGTCCTGTCCCACACAAAAGTCCCTTCTGCTTTCTTCACCTAGACTCAGGGAAGGCGCCTGTGGCGGCTCTCTCAGGCAAACACGCCCTTGCCCTGGCCTGACAGAGACGTGTGTGTCACTACACCATTCTCTACCTGCTGAGTTTTCTTCAACTCTGGGTTCCATACCCCAACCCCAATTCCAGGAAGACTTTACCAGCCAGGCAAACTGCCCCTCCCTCTGCACACACCCTAGCTGTGCCATTCATGTCCCCGAGGGATTTCCCGATACCGCTGCATCTTGTTTTTGGAACTCTCTCTCTTCCAATGCCTTTGCACTCAACCACGGCTATCCATGCCCAGGGCACCAAGTCAACCTCTGAACTTAGCACCAATATGGGCACTACCTCCAAATCTCATTTATTTTTTCCTTTCGGATAGTCTCATGAAGCCTAGGTTGGCCTCAAACTTACGACGTGGATGAGGCTGAGTCTCCTGTTTCCATAGCCTCAACTACATGCAGGAGTGAGCCATTGCAAATGAATAACCTACTCTCCAACCATCTTCCTGCTTTCACAGTTCCCCCAGCTAGGGCCTGGGGTCTCCTGCTGACTACTCTTCCCGCCCTGCTTTCTACGCCTCTCCACTCCGCTCTCTCAGGCCGCTGCACTCGGCCACAGGGAAACCCCACTGCACTTTGTTCACCGGGCTTTCCAAGCCACGGCCACTAGACTGTAAGTGGGGCTACGTTCTGCTACATCTGCCCTCTGCCTAAGATGACTTCAGAGAGCCTCCTGCCTCCTGGCTCCGAGGTGATGGATGCCCTTGTTTCGGTGGGGAAACCAACCCAGTCAGCTGAGATCTGCCTCCATGCCTGTCATGTCTGCACAACCTCTCCCGTCACACTGGCTGAACCACGCCCCATTCCTCCACCTCAACATTGCTCTATGCCAACAATACCCGTCTTCACACTTCTGCCCGGCCTCCTACCTGCCAACATCCAGACCAATGACAACAGTGGATGATGACATGTCTCTGCTTAGGGGTCTAAGCCATCTCAAGCAATACATGTCTTCCTTCCCAAGGTCTTCCCACACTTTTGGGTTATTACCCAGTCTCTATGGTGACCCTACTGGTCATCCCTTATCCTGAGGCTACTGTAGTGGTACCCTGACTGGCATCCTGTGTCCATGCTTGTCCATGTTCCCCGAAAACAGAAATGTTAGTCAGATTGCATCATGTGTACTAAGAGCTCAAACCCTGCCATAACCTCCTACTGACATCCTGAACGCCGCTCCCAACCAACCCAAGGGCCTCCTTGCTGGCCCTCCATATTCCTGCTTCAGGGCCTCGCCACTGCCCATTTCTTCCCATCTCATTTCTCACCATTCTCTCCACACATCAAGCATGTATGTTCTATCTCACCTGGGTCCCTGCACAGCATACTCCACTAGAGAACACTTTCTTGGCATCCGTAAAAGCAGCCCCACCCTCACCTCCCCCAAATCTCTTCCCACTGCAGGCCCTGAAACCTATTTGTCCACCAGGATAAAACTCAGTGAGGGTGGGGACTTTGCCATGTTCGTTCACCACTAATCCCTAGGGCTTACAATGGTATCGAGCCCATCAATGGGGTGCAGGATCGATGGACTGAAAATGTAATATGAATAGGTATTGTAAAAAACTGAAACTACCAAAGTCCCTGTATCAATACTCATTTGCTTATAAATCACAATAACTAAGCTAAGCTATGATAACAGATTTTGGAGAGAGTAGCACAGGGAATTGAATGCAAATCTCTGCGTATGAAAGACAACTGCTTGGCTACTGAGCTGCATCCACTCCTTTTTCCATTTAATTACACGCATGCACATGCCACAGTGAACATGTGAAGGTCCAAGGACAACCTGTGGGAGTTGGTTCTCTCCTTCCACCAGGTGGATCCTAGGGCTCAAACTTAAGGTTGTCAGGCTTGGTGGCAAGTCGCCTCCTCTACCTCTGAGTGATCTTGGTCACCCCATCGGTCCTTTGTATAATTTTCATTTTGAGATAGGGTCTCCCTAGGTTGAACTTGTGATTCTCTGGCCTAAAAGCAAGACAATGAGGTATCACATCATACTAGCCAGGACCCTCTCAATGGGCCGGGGACACAGGCAGGAGTTACCAGTTCCAGCAAGAGGAAAGCCAAATGAAGTGTCAGAGGTCACACCTGCACCTCTAGTCCTAGAGTCTTGCTCACCTCAGGATTTAATAAGCCTGTTCTTGAGAACCCAGAGGTTAAGAACACTGGGTGTGGGCTCGTGAGGTAGCTCAGCAGGCAGAGGCACTTGTCACCAAGCCTGACAAACTGACTACCATATCCAGGATCCACAAAATGAAGGAGAGCTAATTCCCCCAAGTTGTTCTGATCTCCACACATGTGTCATGACATGCCCCCCCAAAATAAATGCAGTAGCAGTGGTAGTAACAATCACCATCATCATCACCATTATCACCACCACCATCATCATCATCATCATCACCACCACCAACATTGTCACCACTAACATCACCACTACCATCATCATCACCGACATCATTTCCATCACCACCACCACCATCACCACCATCATCATCATCACCATCATCACCACCACCATCACCACCATCTTCCTCCTACTAGATGCCATATTTTTTGATTATATATGTGTAAGCAATTCCAGAGAATACCCACATTTTCTCCCTATATGCCATTAATCCCAGAAACAACAGGAATTCCTAGGAGTCATAATTCTAGCACACAATTGGTGTGGGATAATTGTCTGTATTCTGTCAAATCATGTTTTAAATAGATGCTGATTGGCCAGGCAGGACGTATAGGCGGGTCAACCAGGCAGGAAGTATAGATGGGTCAACCAGACAGGAAGTAGAGATGGAGCGAGGAGAACAGGAGAATGCTGGGAAGAAGGAAGCTCTTTCCCCACTCCTGTCCAGACCACCAAAGAAACAGGATGTGACCTGCCCTGCTGAAAAAGGTACCGAACGATGTGACTAACATAGATAAGAATAATGGGCTATATAAGGTACAAGAGCTAATAAGAAGCCTGAGCTAATGGGCCAATCAGTTTATAACCTAATGTAGACTCTCTGTGTGATTCTTTGGGGCTAAACGGCTGTGGGGACTGGGCAGGACATAAACCCCAAGCAGGCCATCATGTTACACACAATATACTTTGTCAAATATTCTACAAGGGCGTGATGAGCTCAATGCCTCAGGAAGTGGCCAGGGTGGGCACTGAGCCTCTCCACACCGCAGCTGAAACGTAATTTTTACTTTCTGACTTTCAATTGTGTGTCCCTCATCTGAGGGGATTAAGCAGACATGAAAAGGAGAGATCTACACTGTGTTAGGGCCACTAACTCCACCTAAGTAGCATTTATTAGAAATTTAAAAAAAAATCCCACCCCTTGGCTCCCAGGCTACAGGGGTGTTGATTGTGGCCTTTGCTTATACCCTAAGGTCTCTCTGTCCTTCCAACTTGACCATTCCTAACAAGTGCCTTCTCCAGGCACAGATCTTCTCCATGGGGGGTAGGGGGGCTAGCAGGGCATGTGGTGGTGTTTGGTATCCACCTATATGGCCCCGAGCCAACTGCTTCCTACCTGTGGTCCACCAAAGTTCCTCAAGCACTTCATCCTGCCTGGTATAAAGGAAAACTCCCTGCCCTCTCTCCTTCCCTGCTTTGTAAAACTAATCAGACACCGGCAGGTGTGGTTTATTTACGAGTGTGCAGCAGGAAGCTGGGGGACAGGTTCATTTAAACATTTTTCACACACACAAAAATGCTGCCGGTAGCTGGTATGCCTTAGAAAGATTTTCAAATCATGCTACCACTGTCAAAAAGAAAAAAGGAGACAAAACAAAACAAAAGCTCCCGAAACTGGCATGATGGCAGCGTGTGCCAGTGGAGACTTTTAAACTTTGGATATGGCCCCCGTATCAACTGAATGAGGCCAGGTAAGCATGTGAGCTAAAGAGCCCAGGCAGCCAGTGCCATTACCAATGACACTGAGCCAAACTGGCCGGACTGGGGTCCTTTCCATTTAAATGTGGTTTCTTAGGGGGGTTAAAAACCTTACGATCCCAACATGCTGACTGGTTTGTCCTACAGTCACTCAGAATGAGAAGGAGGCAGGTAACAACCTATGGCTGGATCGGATGGCTGCGCCATTTTATTCAGATTTGGAGCAGGCCACGTAACAGACATAAACAAAGGAACTGTAGGAAGCTGTGATAGCTTCTCCAAGTCCTGTAGAGGACGTGTGCTCCTGGGCAAGACTGGTCAGCACTGGCAGACCTCCCTGGTTGCTGAGGGTGACAGAATCCACCCTGCTGGCAGCGATAAAGGCCACGTGTCAGAGAGTTTGTGGCTCACTGTTTTTGCTGGAAGGCTGGCTTTAATCACTAAGGTGGGTCTCTAAACCACAGCACTCCTGCCCACTGAGGAGTAAGTTTGCAGAACGTGGGCCCTGCCAGCTGTCAGGCACCTGAGGGGACAGCATCTGAGACCACTGGCCTCAGCAGCAGACAGGGTCATAAAACCCAGGATGGATGGCGCTGCAGGCACACCTACAGAGGGAAAGGTTCCGCCTGCCATCTGTGACCCTCTGCCCGCCCCCTCTTCCTGCAGGGATGGAGCCAATTTCATGTGGCCATAAATCCTCCCCAGCACACCCCATGGCCAGGCCTTATCTGATCACATGGCTTCATTATCTCTCCATCACGCTAAACATGAAGTTCACTTCCTTCCAGCCTCTTCACCACTCCCCCAGACATAGAGGGGGATTAGCTGGGTCCCAGACTTCCCAGTCCACTTCCCAGACACCCGCTGAGCCAAAACACCAGCCTCTCTGGGAGCCAGGTATGCTCACTTTGTCTTAATCTTGATCACATCCCTATGCCATGCCCACTGATTTAGAAAGACGCTTAGATTTCACCAAATTGCCCATACACGTGTATGTTAATGATGTATGCCTAGTGAGTTCTGCAAAATTAATCAGCAAGATACGGTGGTATAGGCAAATGTGCTGAGAAGCCAAAGGTACTGGTTATCGTCCACTGGCGTTGCTTTTTCAAGTGTTCATCTTAAGCATCAATTACTTAAAAATTCATGAAAGATGATTACCCTGGTCTTAAAAAAAACATATATTCTGAACTTGGTGGGGGAGAAAAAAGATTCATGTGGTTGGACGCACGACAGTTACATGGTTTTCTGCTCTGTACAAGTCACCCAAGGTAGAGCATTTGCTCTGCAAGCTTACATGTAGAAGAAACAGGGTCTCCAGATTAATGATTTAAGCAGACACTGTGTGGATGGTTGGTTAGACTGTTATGGAAAACGCTGTTAAACCTCCAGACAATTTAGTTGCAGAGATGCCATTTCTGGCAGGGTTAGTAAGTCTGGGAGGGCAGTAGCTCTCCTCTCAGACACCCACAGGCAGGCTCTGCAAAGGAGTCCAGGTCCTTTCTGAACACAGACTGTTTGCTTCACAAGAGAAATGGCGTCGCTAGTGTCAGTTAGGGAAGCCTGCCCGTACCTTGCCTAACATATAGTACTGTTGAGCATGCTCACACTTCTATACTAATCTGACCAAACCTTTGGGGCATAGCGAAGCTTCAGCTTCAGAGGCACTGTACCTGCTAGCACATTCTCTTGCACAGGGCCTGCTGCCCTGGCCCCACAGACTTCCTGGGTATCCTAAGGTAGGGATACCAGGCAGTGTGCCATGCACAAGGCTGGGGTACCAGGCAGTGTACCATACACAAGGTAGGGATACCAGGCAGTGAGTGTACCATGCACAAGGTTGGGGTACCAGGCAGTGTGCCACGCACAAGGCTGGGGTGCCAGGCAGTGTGCTATGCACGAGGTAGGGATACCAGGCAGTGCGCCATTCGCCAGTCCAGTTTTTCTTTCCCTTTTCATTACTGCTGTGTGCTGTGGCCCATAACGGTCAAGTGTCATCAAGGAAGTCAAAGGAACAAAACCTGGGCATGAACCCAAGGAGCTTTACAGAGACTGAAGAAGCCGGGATGGGGTGGGGGTGGGGAAACAACCAGGGCACCTGTAAGTGCTAATAACAGAGGCTCCTAGTGAGCTGGAAGATCAATGGCCCAGTTTGAGCCCTCTACGGTTCCCAACACTTTTCTGTAGCCAGAGTGCCAATTCTAGGAGTGGATTCACATGCACTGAGCATGGAAAGCGCAGGGGCAGTGTGGACTCACACTGGGCGTCCCCTCATGAAACGCTAGTCTGGGCTACTTGGTAGCAGTTTACAGAGTGCGTTAGTTAGCTTAACTCCACTTACCACTTAGCATTTAACATGAAATTGTTAATTTTACACCTAAGCATGCATCTCCTACATCCGGTTCTGCTGTGCTATTTCAAACCATAACACACTCTGGGCAGTAGAAAAATGACGGTGAAGAACCTGGCCTGGAGAGGGGGGGTTATCAAAAGTAAATCTCTGCTGGGCAGTGGTGGCGCACACTTTTAATCCAGCACTCGGGAGGCAGAGGCAGATGGATCTCTGTGAGGTGGAGGCCAGCCTGCTCTACAGAGCGAGTTCCTGGCTATGTAGAGAGACTCTGTCTTGAAAAACAGAAAACAAAACCAAAAGCAAAACACCCTCTCCCCAAAAATGTCCACCTTCAATTCAGTACCTGGAAAGTGACTCTAGACGTGCTGTGTATGGTAGATGCTGTTAGACCATGTTCTGTGCCAGTGTGGCCTTCCAGGGCCCCTGCAAAGGTGATGGGGGGGATGATGGGGGAATGAAAGCATCACTCGGGTGACTTTTCCTGGTTTCTTTTTGTGTCTACTGCTTTATTTTGAGGGGCCTGGTGCTTTCCTGAACATGCTGTGTGCACAGTCATCGGGGATGGAGACCCTGTCCTTTACTCATCATAGCTGAAAGTCACCTGTCTACCCCAGCACAGGCCTCTCCACCACGAAGTGGGCTTGGTCAGTCAAGGGTGACCCCTATCCTGCAATAGCCACATTTCTCAGCCGGGGGCTGGGGACTGCACCTGTAATTATAGAGTTGGAAAACACTGGCCCCAGGAAGTTAAGCCTGTGATGCCCTCTGGCAACAAGAACAAATCCATCAGATTCGAAAGCATACACAAACCAAACCACATTTTTAAAAATCACAATCTAAGTTCTTAAAACGGGGGGGGGGGGGGAGTGCACTGGAGATGGCTCAGCAGTTAAGAGCCCTGGCTGCTTTTCCAGAGGACCCAGCAACCACATGGCAGCTCACAACTATCTGTAACTCCAGTTCCAAATAATCTGACACCCATGGCAAAACACCAATGCACATAAAATAAAAACGAATTTAAAAAAAGGAAACAAAATTCTTTTTAGAAACTGAGCACACGCTAGGTGGGGATTCCAAGTACAAGATGAGGTTACATCAGGCCTCGGCCTGCCACAGGGCCGTCTCCTCTGCTTCACCCTGCCTTACCGTGATACTCTGGCCACAGTTACTACAGAACCACAAAAACAACATGCATCTGTGGTGTCTGCCATGATTACATGCATTATATGCAACTTTTAAAAAAAATGCTAATATGGGTGCTTTCAGGAAATGATAAAAAAAAATCACCAAAGCATAACTTTGACATCAGTAGTTTTAGAAATAAGCGTTATTTTATTTAGGCTTTGTTTTGTTTTGGAAAACAAATGTGTCTAATTCTTACAGACTCAGCATGTGCCCTAAAGGGCTGAGTTTCGGGGTGACTACTTGGCAAAAAGTGGGGACAAGAGAGCCCTGGGAGGCAAAGGGCCAAAGCTGAACTGAGGTTTAGGGCTCTGTCTGCTCTGCCGAGCCTGGGGTCAGCGGAGTTCATAATTAACCAAGATTTAATAAGGGATTTCCATCTTGAGACAGACAAACTGACCAGCCCTGAAAAACTATCTCTTCTTTTTACCTGAAAGCAACCATGGCCAGCTAACAGAGACACTGAACCACTGGACAGAAGGAACCCCCACCACATTAAATCACACCAGCAATAAAACAAAACCAGGCTTTCAAAACACAAGCGGCAATGGGGATTGCTTAAAATTGATCATCTCCAACCCAGGACGGACCCAGAGCCGCTAAACTTCTGTGCCTCCTTCTAGTTCTGCCCTTGTCCTCAGTATTGGTGAAAGCAAAGGAATAAGAATGTCCGCAGACAACCAGCAGCTAGTGAGAATGAAATCTAGGTCTATAAGGCGTCAATAATGCCTTGAACCATCTGCCTCCTTCTGTCCCGTACATTTATTTCCCCTGCTACCCTGCCCTTCTCCCACAGTCAAAAGGGCAGGAAATTACTTTACCAGTTTTAGCAAATTCAAAACCTACAAAATCTTTTACAGGCCAGTCCTTCTTAAGATCTGTTCCAAACAAAAGGTGATAATTTAGCCCACAGGAAGGAAGGAGTGCCGAGGCCCAGAAGCCGCAGGCAGGGCTTCTATGAGCCTCGCTTTATATTCTAGACAGATCCACCCATGGGCTGTCCTTTCAGGGGGCAAGAGTCAGTGATTCATTCAGTTCTTTTTCACCAGAGTTCTGTCACCTCCTTCTCTAGGAAGGAAAGATAAACCACAAATGAAACTTGTTCAAGGTAGCTGCTCTCCTGTGTGTGTGTGTGTGTGTGTGTGTGTGTGTGTGTGTGTGTGTGTGTGTGTGTGTGTGTGTAGGGGGGTGGAATCTCCACTGCACAGCAGACACTGGCAGTTAAGCCTCCCATCACATGGTGAAGAGATGATAAGTTACTTTATCGCACCTTTTCAGCTAGAAAAAACGGGAGCAACTACATCGGACCCCTCATTCAGATGGAAAAGGGACTGAGCAAGGCTAGAGACCTGGGACAGATAAAGGGTGGTTACCCATTGCTCCCCACACTGCTTACAAACAGGGCTCTGGACTGTGGGAAAAGCCCCCGGATTGGTGCTGTTGGGATCTTCAGATCTACTGGCTTAGGGAACCACCGTGAAGGAATTTAAAGCCAAGAGAATTACTAACAGCGCAACTCTGGGACAGAACGACAGCTGGAGGGCGGGGCAGGACCATCTTGGCGGTTTCCCCTGGACAGAGGTCATTCCACTTGGGATTTATTAGTATACCTACTAGACCTATCCTGTAACACATCCCCTTCTCACAACTGGGTGTGACACTCCAAGTCTACTACTGAGCCACAGCTTCTTCGAGGGCAAGGCGGGGGCAAGAGCCGAAGGGCTTCTGAGGTCTCTTTTCAACTTTTGGATTTTTAAAAAATTGGCTTTGTAGTCCTTTAGTGTTGCCAAGCGCTTTAGCAAACACATGCTACTGAAACATCCCGCAGAAGCAGAAAACTTCAAGTAGTAAAATGCAACGAATACCTTTAACAGAACAAGACCAGAAGCCACCAAGACCCAGGACCACACAAAGGTGCACTGTCAGAGTTAGTTCCTATGCAATCATAAACTTCCCAGAGCAAGGCATACTTACTTACTGAAATCTTTTGAAAAGGGAAGAAAATAGGCCTGGAAATGTAGCTCAGTGGCAGGGTGCTCACCTAGGATGCACACGGACAAGGCCAGAGGTTCAATCCTCAGCTTGTGCAAGGGGGCGCTGGCACACACATGCACACACACACAGAAGAAAAGCATGAAAACTATTTTAAAAATAAATTTAATAAAATATGTATGTTGACCCATGTCTGTAACTGTAGCACCATGGAAAGTGGAGAAAGGAAATCAACATGGGATGAACTTTGAGAATGCTAAATAAGCCAGCCCAAACAAAAGGACAAACCACTGCACGATTCATTCTATTTATATTGTTATCTAAATGCCTTAGTCAAAGCCAGGGACACAGAAAGCAGAATGGTGGTTGCCCTGGGCTGGGGAAGGAAGACTCAATTATCATGTGTGGAGTTTGGGCTTTGCAAGGTTAAAATGCTCTAGAGATCTAGAATGCATATATCACTGTTACTTGACTAAAAAGCAGCTGAAGTGGATAAAGTCTAAGTTTTGAGGTTAAAAAACATTTGTTTGTGTGAATGAGGGGAGGGGTATTCATATGCCACAATGCATGTATGGCCAAAGGGCAGGCCCCATGAGTTGGTTCTCTTCCCACTACTGCGTGGATCCTCAGGCTTGGCAGCAAGCTGCCTTTACTTGATGAACCATCTCACTGGCCCTGTATCCTGGGTTCTATCACAATGAAGAGAGGGAACTTGAGGGAAAAGGAGCCACTTGAACTGTTCAGAAGGCCTGGATTGTGCTGAGGAACATTCCTACAGTCTAAGGAGTGAGCGTCACCACTGTGACAAGGGAAACAATTAGCACACGTACAGAGCCTTCTCCAGAAGCTGACTGCAAGGCCAAAGTTGCCTTTGCTCTGCTCCTTCATGCACAAGGCAGGCCAACAACTCAAATTTCTTAAGTAGTACCTTTAATTGACAGAAAAATGGCTTTTCTTATAAAACCATTTCAGAGGTCAAAACTGTGAGGCAGAACTGTATGCCCCCACTGTGAGAATTAAACAAATATCCTCTAAGCACTTACACAACAACATTCTAATTAAAAAATTTAAAGAAAATTTTTTTTACTTATTTTAAGGCCATGTGAGTGCCTGCACATATGTGCCTAGTGTCCACGGAGGGTGTCAGATCCCCTGGAACTGGAGTTACAGGAGGTTGTGCTGCTGTGGAACATTAGTTGAAGATGGGTTACATTTGTTTATGCTGTGGAACATTTATTTAATGATGCAAAGAAGTGTTGCATTCTTTAGTTACATTTGTTTAACTCTGTGAAGCTCTGTTACTTTGCCTGTCTAAAACACCTGATTGGTCTAATAAAGGGCTCAACGGCCAATAGCTAGGTGGGAGAAAGGACAGGCGGGGCTGGCAGGCAGAGAGAATAAATAGGAGAAATTTGGGAAGAGAAGATCAAGGAGTGAGAAAAGCAGGAGAGAGGACTCTAGGGGTCAGCTACCCAGCTACACAGCAAGTCACAGAGTAAGAAATAAAGAAAAAAGTATACAGAATAGAGAAAGATAAAAGCCCAGAGGCAAAAGGTAGATGGGATAATTAGTTAAGAAAAGCTGATTAGAAATAAGGAAAGCGCTGGGCAGTGGTGGCGCACGCCTTTAATCCCAGCACTTGGGAGGCAGAGGCAGGCGGATCTCTGTGAGTTCGAGACCAGCCTGGCCTACAAGAGCTAGTTCCAGGACAGGCTCCATAGCCACAGAGAAACCCTGTCTCGAAATTAAAAAAAAAAAAAGAGAGAGAAAAAAGAAAAGAAATAAGGCAAGCAAAGGCTTTCCTTTTTATAGGAAAGAATAAGACTCTATGAGATTTATTTATTTATTGCCCAAAGAGTAATAAAAAACAACTAGCTACATTGTAAGCTGCCATGTGGGTGCTAGGAACTGAACCCAGGTCCTCTGCAAGAGCAGCAAAGGCTCTAAACCACTGAGTCATCTCCCCAGCCTTGACAAATGTTCATAATGAACATTTAACATGTCTATAACGCAATGGACTGACTCACCCCTGACATTTTTATGATGACCCTTTTTATTTCTTCTGATCTCAGTTTTAAAGATTACTAAACACAATTACAGGAATTCTCTAACACTTCCATTTCTTCTCCACGAGAGTTAGCTGTGTTTTTAATATTCCTCAAGGCAGGAAAAAAAAGGGGGGGGACTGGCTTGATTTTTCGTTGGAACAAGTCCCTGCCAGATTTTGCACACTGCAGCTCTCTGGCGATGCGATGAGAACACATGCCCACCCACAGACACTAACTTTGCTCATCACCCTCCCCGAGCAGCCCTGGTGACACATGCTCTTTGTGCTCATCTAATGGAATTCAAGAGGCCCAGGCAAGCAGCAGGGCCCACGGGGCCAGAGCAGTGGCAGGCAACAGAGGGAACAAGTATTTAAAAGGAGAG